>CAXKVY010000753.1:0-75626 GCA_964058915.1 Tetropium fuscum
CCTACCTCTCTCCGGGCTTTGTTAGAGCCCGTCTGCGGGGCATTCAGGTTGGTATAAACATACAGACGTAGAGCCAGATTTGCCCTATTGTTTATAAACAACTACCAAAGTCGGATATATCAGTTTTTAGGCTGTAGAATTCTCCCATTTCTATTTACAGAATATGTGTATTAATGAAAGTTGTAGGTATTAAAAATACCTTTAAGTACACATTAGCCGTTAATATCGACAAATAAATATCGAGATAATGGCGAAAATGCCTGCGATAAATGACGATAAATGCGATAAATGACGTATAACATATATAATGAGATGAACCCATTATGGGTCATTATGAGTGTACAAATCTTCAGGCAGATCGGTTTGATAGTTTATGAATAATTGTATTTGTTCATCCTAGAGAACAATCATCATACGCAAGATACTTTGTTATTTTGTTAAAACTTTGTTATTTTCTATGAAAAATGCTTGTATTGGCGCATTGCAAAGTTGGTTGAATTACACAATAATCACAAACAAATAATTCTATTTTATTTACATAAATCCTCATAAATCCCTGGACATCCTCCAATTTTTCCATAATTTCTCGAACTTCCTAATTCCTAATAATTCCATAAGTAATGCCTATAACTCCGTTAGAATTCAGCATATTATGAGACTTATTATATATTATATGTGTTTTCATTAATTAAGGCAATTAATGTTAAATAGTATGTAGCTAATAGGAATAAATGTAGTGAGTTTAGATCAATCAATACCCTACCTTGTGCAGAAAAACTATTAGAGTTAGTAGTTTATTATGAATTGTTGAAATATTTTAATAATAAAAATTTATTGTTTATTAACCAGTCTGGTTTTAGATCCAAACATTCATGTGAATCGGCCATTCAATTAACTGTTACTGAATGGAAAAATAATATTAGCAAAGGCATGTATAACGTAGCAGTATAGAAAACAAGTAACAAAAATTAATGATATAACTTCATCGGCTATTGATGTAGCACATGGAGTTCCTCAAGGAAGCATTTTAGGTCCATTGTTGTTTTTAATTTATGTAAATGATATAGAATATATGTAATGATATAATGAATGTGATTATCTATTTGCTGATGACACTCTAATATCAGTAAGCGATAAGAATGTATGTGTAGCAGTAGCTAAAATGAATAACTCTCTTAGCAGTATTAGTATACTCTATCCAGTATACTCTATCCAACGAGAGAATGGACTTGCTTTGCGCATCGGCGACTAAAGAGGAGGGGCTCTGTAACGAGCTACGCAGGACCGTCATTCGATGAAATAAATTCGTAAGTAGGTGAAATACCGGTTCTATTATATTCTGCTAAAATTCTTTTCATTGTAGTTTTTCCAATGCCCGTTTGTTTGGTTAGTGTTAAAACTGTCTCTTCGTACGACATTTGCGGATTGTCTTCCTTTAATTTCTCATATAAATTTATTATAATTATTTTTTGACTTTGATGCACGACCTAAAATTAAAAACATAAATAAATCATTGACCACGGTTACTGGTAGTGAATAGTATGCGTATTAAATAAAACATATTTATTATTATATTTCTTTACCAGGCCTCTTTTATTCTTCTTAATTGGCGATAATGGTGGTTTTATCTCGTCTCTGGCTGCTGCCATTCTTATAACAGATTTAAAACTTATTTCACAACCGTAAACAACACAACTAAAATAACCGTACTTGCGAGACTACAAATACAAACTGTGAATAGGTAGGCAGTAGTAGGTACTTTATATAATTAGGTACCAGGTAGGTATCGGACCCAGGCGCCGGCCCTGGCTACCTGCTGAGCCAATTAAGACGTTGAGGGCGTTGAACTAATGTTCTAAGGGGCGGAGATCTGACCAAAACAGACGAATTTTCGCTCGAGTGCAAGTCCATTCTCTCGTTGGATACAGTTATAGAAAACACAAGGATTGAATTGGTAACAGAATGTAAATATTTGGGTTTTATGCTAAATAATTATTTATCGTTGAATAGTCATTTTAATTATAATCAAAAAAAAAATATGAAGAAATTATATTTTTTTTCGGGGGTGTCACAACACCTAAATTTAAATTCCCGAGTAACTGTGTACAAAACCATTATTCAACCCCATTTCGAATAATGCCCTACATTACTGTATGTCTTTGACCTCAATAAAATAACATCTTTCCAAAAACTCCAAAACCGAGCAATGAGAATTATTTTGAGATGTGGCAGACGTACTCCAATATCTTTAATGCTCGAAACTTTAGAATGGCTATCAGTAGAAAATAGGCTTAATTATGTCACAATGATATTTATTTACAAAATGATACATAATCATTTGCCATCATATTTTAGTAAATTTATAGTTTTCAATAATGAAATTCATCAATATAATACTAGATCTTTAAATAACTTATATATAATCAACCAAACTAAATTTTTTAATACTAAAACATTGACTTTTAAAAGTTTTATTTATCTTTATATATTTTTCTTTCTATGTGTATGCTATGTATATTGTAAATTAGGAGTTCCTATTTTTCAAATAAACTACTACTATAGCCTGCTAGTCTCCTTATGCTGTGATATAGGCCCTAATTACACTAATTACACTTTTATTTTCTAACACAAAATGAGAATAAAAAGAAAAAATTGTGAACAAATACGTTAAATTAACAAAACAACAATTTTATAATTTACCACTGGGTAACATCACCTTTATTTTTTATTACAGCCGAAATTCGTTGGGGCATAGTATTAAGCAAGCCTTGGCATAATTCTGGTGTAAAAGAATCCCATATTTCCTGAAGCCTTTGTTTCAGTTCAGGGATTGTTCGAGCAGGGTATTTCCGTAGCACCTTTTTCATCTCGTGCCACAAAGTTTCAATGGGTGATAGATCCGGACTACTAGAAACATATTCCAAAAGTGGTATACCATAGTCCTCCATCCATTTTAAACTTCGTTTTGAGGTGTGGCATGCTGCGCCGTCCTGCTGAAACATAAATTCTTGGCCTGATGTCAAACACTCTTCCATGACCGGTAAAAGTGATTTTTCTAAAATGGCCAAATATTTGTTTGTATCCACGTTTCCGACAATAAAATGAAGTTTTCCTACTCCTTTTGATGACATGCTTCCCCACACCATGACGGATGCAGGAAATTTTACTTTTCTTTTAATAAGACAGTTAGCATGGAATGCTTCATTTCTTTTGCGAATAACTCTACTTCGACTATCTCCAACACAAATTTCGAATCGGGCCTCATCGCTCCATTGTATTGCACGCCATTGCTGAGATGTCCAATCCTTATGTTCTGTTGCCCATCTTACCCTATTTTTCTTCTGCCGTGGTGTTAAAAGTGGCTTTTCTTTGGCCTAATGCAAAATTGTCACTTTTAATTTCTCTAGTTCATTTTTTTTATTAAAAAACCTACCTTGTAAGTCCCAAATCCTAATTTGTGAGCCTCTCTGTGAGTTGTTGATCTTGAAATACGTCTTCCAACGGCATCACTCTACAGAAAGAACACTTAACTCGAGGTAATTGGCACGTCTGTATTTCTGGATAATTCTTAACGCTCTTCTATCACAATCTGTAATCGTGCTTTTTTTACATATCGGGGCTTTGCAGCGACTGAACTCGTCATTTTATATCTTCTAACTATATTTCTTACACTATACCGCGATAATTCTAATAAATTTGCAATTTCCGAGTTTGACTTCCCACATTTGAAAAATTTAATAATAAGTGAACGAATTTTGTCATCCATAACCTTTCCTCTGCCCATTTTTAAAGAAAACAACTACTTTGAAGCTGTATCAAATGAATTCTGACAGCTATGAGTATTAGCAATAATTGTTTAATTGTTGTGGCGTCTGTTTTCCACGGCCACCTTCGAATTGTAGGCTTACTTTGTAATGAATAAAAAAACGAGTTGATCGCCGTACTTGTTGCAACATTTTGCTTCTTTGTTACACATTTGAGTGAAGACCAATAAAGTTGGGTGTTTTCTACTGCATAAGATTAAATATGCCCTGTTAATTACTTTGAGACCTAAACACAGTTTGTAGTATTTATTATATTTTGATGATGACCAAAAAACTAAGATTTCAATGGGTGGGCCAACTGATATGGGAAGGGGCTCGTAATTGATATTTTTGTACATTAGGATATTCCTATTTTCAATAAAGATATTATTATACATATAATGATGTACTACGGTGAAGTATAAATATTTATTTATAAGTAAACAAATTAAACACATGACGAAACAAACATTAATATAAACAAAAAATATGGTAATAAATGCGATTCTTAGCACATAAATTGCATATTATAATATCTAAAATAACCTATAAATATTTATTATTTTACTGTACAGTAGAACCCCGATTATCCGTGCGTGGATTATCCGGGTTGCGAATTATCCGTGCCATGATTTTCCCCCACTCTCTATACGCCACGAGGGCGACGCGCATGACACAATTTCGATAGCACCTGTTGCAGCGAAATGCGAGACTTATTCGCGCACTAGACGAGTTTCTACACTGCTATATTTTCAACGCGTGTGTTTGTTTTTAAAATGGAAGCAACCAGTGTTAAACGCAAGAGAAATGTTTTAACGATTGAACAAAAACTAGAGATTTTAAGCAAACGTGAAAAGGGTGAAAGTGTCGCATTATTATCACGAATCTATGAAGTTGGCAAACAAACAATACGCGATATTATTAAAAACAAAAGTGAAACTACAAAATTTTATATCTCAGGCTGACTCTTTTAAAAACATATCTGCACGGAAATCTTTGAAAGGATCAACAACTCGATGAAGCACTTCCCAAATGGTTTCTGCAGAAAAGATCGGAGGGCGTACCAATTTCTGGCCCAATGTGTGCTAAACAAGCGGAGATTTTTCACAAGCGCTTAAAAATCAAGGAACCTTTCAATGCATCCAGTGGTTGGTTGCATCGATTCAAAAAACGTCGAGGGATTCGAGAGCTTACAATTCAAGGCGAAAAGCTCAGTGCTGACGGAGGAGCGATGGTGGAATTTTGCTATGAGCTGGAGACCATAATTACAGAAAATAATCTACAACCTTCTCAAATATATAACGCTGACGAAACAGGGTTATACTGGCGAGCAATACCTACAAAAACTTTAGCTGCGAGCAATGACATAAGTGCACCGGGGTATAAAAAAAGTAAAGACCGGATAACAGTGTTGTGTTGTGCTAATGCGTCTGGCGGTCATAGACTGAAGCTGGCTGTCATTGGAAAGTCAAAAAATCCTCGCGCTTTTAAAAACATGAAATCGCACAATCTCCCAGTTCACTATTATAACCAGCAAGCTGCTTGGATAACGTGTGATATATTTCAAGATTGGTTCCATAAAAAGTTCATCTCTGAAGTAAAGTCATATTTGAAGAAGGAAAAGTTGCCATAAAAGGCACTTCTTCTTTTGGATAATGCTCGTCTTATCCCAATGAGGCAGTCCTAAGATCTGACGTTGGAAACTTTTCTTTGTTCTGTTCTTTTTTTCCCACCCAATGTTACATCCATTGCTCAACCAATGGATCAAGGTGTTATTGAGACAATGAAACGCCTCTACCGAAAAGAACTTATGATGAACTTGTTGGATGAAGTTGATCTAATGAAGTTTTGGAAATCGTTCACAATCAAAGACGCAATTATTACAGTGGCAAATGCATGGAGTGAAGTGAAAGAAATAATCTTCAAAAAAGATTTTTACAAAATAATGACGTTAGAGGAATATGAAAGCATCGTAGAACATGATGATGAAGAAACCGCCATAATTGAACTAACTAAATTAGTGTGCAGCGCCGATGAATGAGGACGATATTGTCGTACAAGTTTTAAATCAACCCGGTACATCACAACCTGATTCATCCGAAAATGAGAGTCAAAACGAAGAAAATGATGGGACTGTATCAGTCAAAAGAATATCTAACCGAGAGCCTGAAGAAGCTGCCAATGTTCTACTAGACTATTTTGAGCAAAGAGAATCCTCGGACCTTATCGACATTTTGAACTTGCGCAAAATACGTCAGACGATTAAAAAAGATCGAAGAATTTTAACACAGACCAAAGTGAGTGACTTTTTTTCAAAAACATAGTTACATACCTAAAATACATATCCGCTTGATGTAAATGCATGTTAACATACATACCTGTGTAGAGTTTTAGTTTTTATTTTTCTTATTTAGTGTAAAAGTTTACTTATGTAGAATTCTATTTTTTGTTATGTTATATTTTTATGCAATTTAAAAATTAGTTTGAACTTATGAGATCTTCTTTTCTTTTCTGCTATCTTTTTGGTACGCATACAACATACATACATACATACATATATACATATGTAAAAAATAAATGTTCGGATTATCCGTGCTTTTCAATTATCCGTGCCTCGTCTAGTCCCGTGGAGCACGGATAATCGAAGTTCTACTGTACCTATATTTAATATAGGTAATAGTAAGTTCCATAACTAGTGGCAATATTAATGAAAATATAAATCCCCAATACTTATGTTAGTTATGAGAATATACATACAGGTAAATTCAAATAAATCATGGTTGGAAGTTGGAAATCCATTATCTGAAAAAGTGTGTTGATTTGTACAAAGCCTATAAGCAACCAATCTACCATGTACAGAAATTACACTACGCTTCTCTGAAAAAAAACTCGTTATGTATTAACGTGTTATACTCGTAGAACGAAGCCCTGGAACTACAGACTAATTGGTGCAACTGGAAGCATTGAAATTGTGAATTATGACTTTTTAATTGTCTACTAATAACTATCGTTTTATAGCAATCACAATTTTTAGGATTTCTGTAAAAAAGTATAATTTTATTATAGGATTAGGTAATACATACGGTGAGCTCGTAAAGTTTGGAATAAATTCAATAAATCGTTATTGAAGGATTTTCACAGGAAATCCTCGGACACGTCAACTTTATTTTATAAAATGTCACTTTTTTCAGCCATCGATTTTTTTTTTGTTTTGTTCGTTTTTGAGCTATGACGTCATCGACAATTTTTTTAAATGACAACCCATATTTTTTTTCACGAATTTCGATAGAGCACATTTTTCTGAGTGCGAATATGTCAAAAACATAGTACCTTTAACATTAAAGTGTTCGAGATATTCGGTTGCAAAGTCTTAAGAATTAATTATACAAGCGATGACCAAATGCTAATCATTTATCAAGAAAGCGCAGGAAAAACAACAGTTTTGACAGTTGTCACAATTTTGAAGTTTTTCCTTGCAAGTTTGTGTTTTAATCAGTTGAATAATATCATTAAGTAAGTTGATTAATCATTATTCGCTAGCTGTTAGAAAAGCTCCTTTTGCAGACTCAAACCAATAATTGAGGAAAAGCAAGGAACTATGGATCAAGTGCATCGAATTACCGATGTAATTGAGAGAGCACTAGAAGAGAAAAAGATCTGCGCAACGATATTCCTAGATGTGGCCCAAGCATTCGACTGAGTGTGGCATCAGGGCCTGGAATAGAAACTAGAAAAATATTTGCCACGACAAATGAGCCAAATTCTTCATTCATTCATTACTGAACGTCATTTCAGAGTTATATATGGAGAAGAATGTTCTGACCTCAAGAAGATTTGTGCTGGATTAACTCAGGGCAGTGTCCTTGTACCTGTTCTCTACCTGCTGTACACCAACGACACCCCACAAAGCGACGTGAGTTGAGTTGTTACGGCAACATTCTCCGACGACACTGCTCTGCTCGCTAGTGACCAAGACATACAGTCAGCCACGAACAAACTTCAAACAGCAGTCAACAATGTCACCACTTGGACAAAGAAATGGCGCATCAAATTAAATGAGGCGAAATCGATTCGTGTCAATTTCACCAACAAGAAATATGACTATACTTCAGTGATTGTCAACCAGCAAACAATCGCACACGCCAATGAAGTAAAGTATCTAGGCATGATCCTAGATGCAAAACTTCGATGGAAAACACATGTAAAGAAGAAATGTGAGCAATTAAACCTCAAATTCAGACAAATGTATTGGCTCCTCAGGCGCCACTCTGAGTTGTCAATACACAAGAAACTGCTTATCTACAAGCAAATTCTGAAGCCTCTATGGACTTATGGCATCCAACTCTGGGATGCACTAACAAATCCAAAATTCCATCGTGACCTGAATATGCCTATGGTTGAAGATGAGATTAAGAGGTTTGAAGGCAAACATCAGAGGAGGCTAGAAAACCATGAAAACGTCGAAGTGATATCACTACTCGACAACAACGGACTTGTTCGACGGCTAAAGAGACTAAAACCGTTAGAATTGGTGTAGTGATAGTGAAAGTGCTTAGAATTGTAAGGATAATATGTCTATCACATGAAGAACCAAGTGATTAGTGTTATGTGGAGTGTGTCACTGGATACTCATCCACTGAACAGCTAAGTCCAGTTATTGAAAAACCATTGTGAGATAGATTTAATCTAGTTACAATGCTCAACGTCCATGGGGCATTTTTCTACTAAAAAAAAATCTATATAATTATCAACGAAGCACTAATATTTCTTAAAACAAACCTAGAAAAATTTCCACATAATAGTTATGTGCATACACATAATAATAGGTCCAGTACCGATATTTCTATTTCAAATTTCTAATGTATTAATCTGTTGATTAATCTGTCAATGTATAATAAGTCCTTTTTGTTTCTGCAGTAATATTTATAATCATTTTCCCAACATTTTTTTATTAACATTATTTATTTATTAACAGGTTTGCCCAATATAATCGTAAACTTATTATAAATTCACATTTAATCTTTATTGTATTGCATAAAAACAAACTTATAAAATATAAAATTATACAATACACAAGACAATACACAAGTATTACAAACTAACTTATTAAATATAAAACAATAAAATATTAGACAAAATCGTTGAAAGAGGGAGTCGGAACGAGAGGCAATATGACGCGAGAGATGCGCATGATTACATCGTCAAAGCAACGAAAGATAATGTAGCAGCTTAAAAAAATATTTGTAAACAAAGATTTGTTGCGTTCAAAATTTTCAAGTGGAAAACATGCAGCGCTTGGCTTTGGACTGTTACAAGAAACCAATGGGGTTTGCCGAGGGAGTCTCTCATTAAGGAGATAAGTAAGGGGTATTTAAAGTACCTTTCGGAAAATCTCCTTGAACTTGTTAAAGCCAATTAAGTGCCTGCACAGAAGAGCTCCCAAAAATAAACTATTCACACAGGAACAAACTTTATTGCGTACAACAAAGTGAATACAGAAATAATGATATTTAACGGTCAGTGCAGCTGGCCTCTTATATTAAATAAATGCAGTGTCCGTTTGTTTCATCAGCAACTTGTGCCTTCATCCGGTACGTAGATACGTATTTCATGTTTAGCTTACGAAACGAGATATGAACAGTCAAAAAAATAATAATATATAATTTACAAAGTATACAATGTCCTAACTCCTCCATCCTTAGAACGGCAACCGTGAGATGGACGTCTCTGCTGGCAAAGGTATGGAACCTCTAGGCGTGAGACCCCTAGGCTTCGAGAGCAGACCACATATCTGCTTCTTGTACCATATTAAAATAATTAATGCATTGTCTATAGTGAAATTGTACACTGTCAGAACACCTGATTGAGAGTCAAGATCAGGATATGATCTCGGCTGATTGGTTCAATTAACGGCTCTTGGAAATAAACAAGGATATGTTTACAATAGTTAGTCTTCTTTCCTTGTAGGTTATTTGGTAGGTAGGACTTTTTGTTAGGTGATAACTCGTTCGGGCATATATAGATGTTTTTAATATAGGGGAAGGCTTCATTTCTCATCATCTCCGTAGATTTGCCTAGTATTGGGATAGGTTTAGGAGGTACAAGGGTAAGATTTTTGACTGGGATTGCCTATACGTGAAAGCTTGAAAATTATTTTTTATTATTATAGGTATACACATTGATAATATAATTTTGTAATGGTCCTACTCTCCTACCTTAGACGACCAATTTCGAGTTTCAGTTTTAATTTTTTTATACCACCATGATAAGAGTTTCTGTTTTTTAACAAGATGAAAGGAACGCCAAAGTTTATATTATTTTCCTGTATTTTTTATGCTTTATGCTTTAAAATAAAAAGGATAACTTGTTTTGTAAAAGTCAGTTGTAGTAGATTTACCAAACCGACAACTATTGCAAAGGTTGGGATGGTGTGGAAATGTTAGCCAAAAATTCATGTTCGATATCCAATAAAATCACATTGGGAGTTGAAATTATGGAAACTAGTAATATAATGAACAGCATCGTCATAGGTTGAGCTCTGTTTGGAAAATTACCATAGTGGTCATGGATTTCTTAATGAATGACGTAAACAGAGAACGCGAATGTCCAGTGTTAATCTTGAAACAAATTTCGATGAAGCAGTCTGCTTCATCGGAATCTATCTGCTTAGAGGTATCTAAAATAAAACAGTACTTCTCGCACTGTAAATTCATTATCACTATCAGAATTTCGTATACTTTATTACCCAATGATATTTATTTTTTTAACAGTAAATAAATAAAAAATTACTATTTAAATTTCGAAGTCATTTCAACTTTCGGCTGTTTCGGAGAACTACTGCTACATTCCCAATGGGCTTGTTGATGAAAGCTGGTGTGATTTGCCAGGGGAATATGAAACTGGGTGGTCGCGTTGTAAGAAACCCGCCACCACCTACCGTGTTATATCTGCCCATTTACCCCGAAATATCCCGAAATACACGGAAACAAAGCCAGATGCAATCTTTTCCAAACCGTAACTCGTTTACCTTAAAGCGCAACAATTTTCTCGGTCGAAAAGTGAATAATTTATGAATGGCAATATTTTGAGTGTTTTCTGTGTTCTACATTTCCGCAGTGGTCACATACCGGGTGGCACATAATGAAATATTTGTGCGTGTCTGTATCTTTGTTGTAATATATAGCTTTGGTTTTAAGGTGATTTGAAAATATGTATTGCAACTTTAGGTATTTTCTATTATCTGATAAAGCAGTACATTAGATTTCATCGGTCAATGACATCAATGATCCGCAATTAGTGCAGTGATTTGGGTCTTGGGGGTCTCCCTTTGTGCGAATAGTCGTTGGAGCTGTCACTTCGCTGGTTATTAGTGACATTGCACCGCTTAGCAGCTATGTATATGTATAGGCTATTGATTATGTCATATAGAAAGGAACTAAGACATTTAAGGGTTTTTTTGCCGGAATCGATCACTGGGTTATAAATGAAGAAAAAACCGCGGAGTGCTATTTAATTAGAGTGTCGAAATTGACGATAGGGGTGAAAAACCACCCCGTTTGTTTTTTTAATATCTCTCATAAACAAAGCGAAATTTCGATATCTCTTTTTGTAGAGAATCAAATTTCCCATCGGAGTAGCACTTTCTGAATATTAAAAAAAAATTTTTTCATGCCGAAACGGTCGAAACAAACTTGAAAAAAACCGAACATTTCAATTTTTTGATTTTTTTGGCTTTTTCGCCTTTTCTTCTGGGCTTGGATAGGTATAGGTATTGCTTCAGATGAAAAAAGTAGATTAAATTTCCTTTAAAACGGTGAGCTGAACAATTTTTTTAATCAAAATTTATCGAGATATGGCCATTTGAACCTGGCTTTTTTTTTGCATTTCATCACTCTTGTACGAATATTGTTTTCGCATTTTATTGAAAAAATTTTGTTCACTCAATGTAAAATTTTAAAAACTCGGAAAATTAAAACTATTTCTATAAAACAATTTTGCCGCTACTTTTCCGGTGTGTGGTTTCCAAAAATATACATTAACATTTTGCAATAGAGATAAAATAATGAGAAGGTCCACATCTTGTCCAACAATGACAGCATTTACATTTCCATTACCATAGAAAATTTAATTCTCTACGAAAAGTTTCTTTAGATATATATCGAAATTTTGCTTTGTTTACGAGACATATTGAAAAAACCAACAGGGGTGGTTTTTCACCCCTATCTTCAATTTTCAGTCTCCAATTTGATAGCACTCCGCGGTTTTTTCTTCATTTATAACCAATTGATCGATTCCTGCAATAGAAGTACGTGAATGTCTTAGTTCCTTTCTATATGACATAATAAATAGCATATTAACCATTTCTTCTTCATTAAAGCACAATTAGGGAACTTTTGGAACATTAAATCCTTATTTTTGTTAGCCGCAGATGAGCATTGCAGTACACAATAATTATAGGGCATAAGTTTATTTCTCGTGTTGATCTAAGTGTCAGAGCCAACAGCCGAACAGCCAAACAGCCGTGCGTTCAGAGACCACATGTCGTCAGAAAACGTAATTGAAACTGACATCCGAACATGTGATTAGTTCTGTAATAAAATTAGAAAACTTGAAATTATTAAAAACCGCTGCTTTTAGGAAAGTTATAGGGCACTTGGTTTTCAATCGTTGTTGAAAGCCCCGTATGTCAATACTCAACTCTTGTGCCACTGGTGCTTGACATATTATAATTGACTTACATGCGAGAAATTGAAAAATGTATTGTGTAACTTTCGCAACACCTGTTCACATCTACTGACTTGCTAAATAAATAAAATAAACCAAGCTCGTTACAAATCCCAAACAAACAAGCGTATGTCACGCGCCGCTTTTGCTCAATAAATACCAGCTTCCGAATTCATTAATTTCTGTTGATTTATAGGCGCAAATAATTTAGAAGTAGACAGAGAAATATTTATGGAAACTACTTAACCCGAGAATAAATGATTGTTTTTTTATAATTAATTATTAGTTGAACAATATTTGCTGAGGCACATAACTAGTTCTATAAGGAATTTCGGGCAACAATATTAGTAATAATAAATTTATTTTCGAATGAACCATTTATCAACTGAAAAAATATTAAAATAAAGTATAATATAGGTATTTAATAATATATATATATATATATATATATATATATATATATATATATATATATATATATATATATATATATATATATATATATATATATATATATATATATATATATATATATATATATATATATATATATATATATATATATATATTTGTGAAAAGTAATCTTGGGTTAGTAGCATTTCATTACATAGAGAAATAAGCAAATAGACGAGTAAGAGGAAAGATATACTTACCAGTGCTATATCTGGACATACATACGGAAATGAACCATTATACACACCGAAACGAACCACTTAGAAGTTGTACAAGTTCTTTCACCTTTATTAAGGATCTTCAGAGCAGAATAAATTATATGCAATTATATGATAAATTGAGTGGTCGACTGGCATGTTCTAGAACAAATTGCAGATGTTGACACTTGATCACTTCTATTATATATTCTATGATATTTTAGATCAATGTATAGCTAAATATAAATATTACAAAATGGAACGTTATCCACCCTGGTTTACATTGGAAATTATAAATTGTATAAAACGGAAAAATACATCATGGATAAAAAATCATTCCGAGTATCACGTAAGTAAATTTAAAGAATTGCGGAAGAAGATAAAAATATTAATTAAGGTCGAACACACAAATTATATAAAAAATGTGGAAAAAAATATTAAAAGTGAATAATGAAAAGTGTCAAAACAATACCAGTACTTTTAATAACAATTTTTCACCATTCTTCGATGTAAATATAACCGTATCCACAACTATGACTATAACTTGTGATAATAAGGAACTAAGACGTTGCAATATGCAGGAATCCTGCAATAAAAACCCGAAATTTTCCCGCTACTTTTCCGATGTGTGGTCTCCAAAAATATACATTACCATTTTGCAACAGAGATAAAATAATACGCAGGTTCACATCTTGTCCACTAATAACAGGATTTTTTAGCATTGATGTTTTCTCTTTTGCACATTGGACAATTCCACTTCCTTCAATTTTTCAATCAACATTTTAAAGTATTTGAATATTGATAATTCAACCAAACATTTGTTGTAATTGTCATGTATTACTAAATAATAAACGTAAAAAAACTTTTTTAATATTTAATTAAGTGCACCTAGCAGTATCAAATGATCGTGTGATATGGAAGCTCAAATAGTTATTAGTTATAAGAGGGTGAAACTAATATCACAGGAGTTTTTAAATGAAACCCAGTTAAAGCACTTAACAGAACATATTGCAAGGTACATGTAGCTTTATCGATAGAAAATGAGCTAACAATAACATTCATGAAATACAAATCAAATCATTATGATGCTACATTAGCGAGTCTGACATCGATAATCGTACTGTATAAAAATGAGTTGGAGTAAACATTTATATATATGTTTTTCATAAAATAGAGAGCTAGCAACTTACTCAACTTACTATGGTATAAATACTTGCAAAGTGCTTGTTGGATGTACTGCACTTGGAGGATTTACTTTTTTATCAGATATTTATGGAGGTAGTATATCGGGCCGGAAAATTACCGAGGTATCTGGCTTGTTACATCTTCTGCAGGACGGACAGGTTGTTTTAGCGGATCGTTGGTTTGATAATTCAGATATTTTTGAAGAAAAAGGAGTGCATAAAATAAATGTTAGTAATTAATAAAATAAATGTTTCCATCTTTTGCCACTTGTCCGTGCTTGATGAATGAATAGTTTAAGAGCTAATATTCTGCCCCTTTCTTTTCCCTTTTTTGCCTTTCTTTCAAGAAACAATTTTTCAATGGAGTTGTAAACTATAAATTTTAGATTTTATAAAAAATTGAGAGGAGAAAACACGCATTTTCGGGAAATTCTTTGGGCACTCCAACGTTAAACTAAACTAAAATGTTTAACAAATTGTGAGGTTAGGCGGATGATTTTAAAAATACGTAGTACCTACCGCCTTTCAAGTATTTTTTGGTTCCTGTTGTCTTTGCTCCTAAGACATTTAATTCTTTTTGTAACTCTGCAACCTTTATGCAAAATCCTTATATAAAAATCATATTATTTATTTTAAAACTGCCACGGTCAAACAATGCACATAAACTCCTATAAACCCCGATGCTAGCGCCTCTCTCGGACTTTAATCGTACGTAGTTATTGTAATTGCTCTCTTGAAAGTCGACTCTTATAAATATTTTTGTTATAGTAGCATCATGTAATTGTGGCTTCTGACAGTACAGAGACATGAATTTCTTGTCAATATGACAAGGTTCTGATGCCTGCATTATAATTCGGTATTATGGTAGAAAAAATATTCGAATAAAGCCATAATGCCCCATTTAGTTTGTTGCGCCATTTATTTGTCCAAATGGTGATATTGTTGACTGATATTTGAGGTTTGTTTGCGGCTGACTGAATGTCTTGGTCACTAGCGAGCAGAACAGTGTCGTCGGCGAATGTTACCGTGTTGCTTTGTGGGAAGTCATTGGTGTACAACAGGTAGAGAAGAGGTCCAAGGACACATCTCTGAGGTACTCCAGCACAAATCTTCTTGAGGTCAGAATATTCTTCTTTGTATTTAACTCTGAAGTGTCGGTCAGTGATGTAAGAACGAAGAATTTGCTTTATTTGCCTGTAGCAAATATTTTTCAAGCTTGTATTTCAGGCCCAGATGCCACACTCGAATTTACTTCTGTTATTTTTGTGGTAATAATAACAATGAGAATGATAATGTTAGGTTAACTATCGAACGCCCATGGAATGAATTTACGGGCTTTTGTTCTTTTCAGATACCAAGAGTGTATACATTTTTCCTAAATTTTGTGGACACGTGATTAAAAACTCTATTGAACGATTATTTTAGTCGGAATTTCTAGGAATAAGAAAGCATTGATAAATAATTATCTACTTTTTTATTTGATTAAACATGAAAAGTCCCGTGATAGAATAATAAAACAAATCTACAGATTTATAGCAATATTTATATTTGCCTCGGGAGTTTTAGATTCCATTTACACATATGCATATTGAATTGAAGTCATGCAGACGTATCCGGAAAAATATTTTCGGAGATGTAAGTGGTTTTTGTATATAAAGAAATTAATATATTCCAGATAACGCAACTGTTGAGTATGTAGTTTTTCTACTTGACCTTTGCTCGCCTAAGAAATTAGTTTGGCCAGATGATTTATTATACTACTGTACTGTATCCGAAAATATCAGTCGCCCCTTACTCTTAAACCTCTCTTAGAAGGCATATATATGTCGATATGTCGATATGTCATTGCTATATATTAACAGGTAAGAATAATAATAAGATTAAACGCTCTAGGGAGCTTGAAAGAATCTCGAGTGAAAAACGTCGTACATCATAATATAATCTCAAGTGCAAAACATCATAATGTATGGATGAAGCCAACAATATAAATTTTGTCCCAAATTTGATGTTCAATAACTTTAAACCAGCCTACAGATTTTGATAATTTTTTTTTGTTTGAAAGGGCGATTCTTGCGGATGGCTATTTTGTACTTGGCTTCCATAAAAAATGTATTTTTTAATATGTACAGCCTTTACAAACCGATTATGATTTTGACACGAAATTAGAATGTCGCTGTGGAGTGAAATTTTATTTGTATTGATTCTTAGGTTGGTAACGGTGTTTACCATTCTTTTTTCAATATTCCCTTTTTTGAATCACCTCTCTAGCCCCTTCAGCAACGAAGAAGCGACATTTTAGATGAAACGGTGTTATTAAGTTTGATATTCAACAAGGAGGCCGTGGAGTTGAAAATGTCTAAAAAGTTCATCGTTTTCGATTACGGACGCTGAAATAATTGTTACTTACAAGTACAAACAACATCAAAAAGAAATAACAAACAAAGAATTATTCGACATTTTAGTAAAACGACTGTAATTATTAATGATTAAAACAATAAACATAAAAAATAACTGAACAACAAACTAACTAATAACGAGTATTTCCTCCTCTGGCTGCTATAAGAGCTTGAAAATAAAATGTCACTCCACAGCGACAATCAAATTTCGTGTCAAAATCATAATCGGTTTTTAGGCTGTACATCTTAAAAATACATTTTTGGAAAGCCAATTGCAAAATAGTCATCCGCAAGAATCGCCCTTTCAAGCAAAAAAAGTTAGCAAAATCGATAGGGTGGTTTAAAAGTTATTGAACATCAAATTTGGGACAAAATCTAGGTGCGCCACTGTTTATGTCCGTCAGTGTATTTTATGCCTATTTCAAATTAATATGGTAATTTTATTTTAACACATTTCGCATATACTGAATAATATCTTACGGAAAGATTGGCCTCAAGTCCTTGACGAAAAAATATATTTTTAGAATAATAACAATATATATTAATTATTTCACTAATTATTCTATCTGAGTGGTCTTTCCCGAATCCAGGGTAATTTTAACATCAAGAGGGGAGATATAAAGTTCACCGTTAAAGAATTTCAGCTAATTTACTATGTAAATTTGACGCCGAGGGAGACTGTTAACTTTCATTGACGAAGTTTCAATGAAGTTGCAACAGTATAATTACCTATGACTTGAGACAATTATTAATAATCAGTTAGTGAAAATTTAATATGGATTGTAATCTAATGCATTAATATTATATATTTTAAACTATTACATAACTATTTAGTAGATATCTTGTAATGAATGATGCTAAATATATATGAGCATAATATACTTACCTATTACTACCAGTCCGACATTGCAGTAATCGGCGTAATGATCCGAATATGAAGAATATATTTCAGCATAAAATTCATTTCGTGTTAAAGTATATACGAGCGAAATTGAAACTGGTCGATGCTAAAGCACAGTACCCTCCGCACTTGAAATCTCGTTCATCTTGAAATATCGTTCTGTATTTTGCAGTAGCTAGCAGTAGCTAATATGTATTTAGCAGTAGCATTGAGATTCGAGGAGTAGTTAAAAACGTGCATGGGAATCCGTTACTGGAACTTAAAGTCAGCCCGATGAACTATCTACGGCTTCGCGCTGGTGTAAAGAGAATAAACAGACTGGTCTGCTACGTTTAAATCATTTCTTTGTTGATCGCCACGCCGCTCCGTGTGCCCGTTTGAAATATCGGTTTATCAGTGCAGTACGTAAATACCGATTTAAAACATTTACTACTAAAAGGTAAGTCATTATAATTATTTCCTAATTCATCATGGTTATGGAGGCCATTTGAAGTAGAAGATAATAATATAACGTCCGAAAATCCCCAAATAGTTGAATCGGTTATTAAATCGGTTATCGGGTAAACGGAAAACGTCGAAACAACCTTTGAGTGTTAAATCAATATTTACATGCAACGTATTATTTCGTGCAAGGTCAACGTATTATTTTAAATATACATGACCATTTGAAAAGCGACAATCTGAAACAATGTGAGAAAGAAATATTACGTCGTATTAACGAATTAACTAAAATATCACAATCGACGATAATTATCGTGTAATTAAAAAAGCAGATGTTATAGATCACGGTGCAAAGAGGAAAGGGAAAAATGCGAATTAAAAAATATTGATGTTTCTACCGGTGATGTAGTACGGCGTACAATTTATAATGTGTATAAAGAAAATATAGTTGATTTATTTAAAGGAGGGGATGATTTATCATTATGCACCCTGTACATACTCTAAAGGTAAACTTAAATGAACATTTAATAAAGACGTCGATACAGAGGAATAAACCTAAAATTAAAAGAAAATCATCAAAACTTGTCTCCAGCGAAAAAATGTTGTAAATTTTATGATCAGGAAGCAGAGAAAATTTCCAAGATCATAATCTTAACAATCACAATCTTGGATATCGGGTATTGGGTATCCGTTCTTCATATATCCAAATTCGAGGCTTATGAACGAGGAGTATAGTCTTAGCCCTAGAACGCTAAGCATATTTCTAACACCACTTAAGACTAAACATTCGTAAAATTTGCGAGTCATAAAGTTTTGTATAATTTTATTATTTTATTTATTTTTTTTTAATTGATATCAAAACAATACAAAGTAAGGTAGCACTAAGTGCATGCTTTACAAATATCACCTCAGTGTTCGTTACAAAATGGTGTATTACAGTTTGACCAAAAGTAGGTCTCATGCGTCGTTTTCTCGAAGGACAACTCGCACAAATCGTCGTCTGATTCTAAAATAAAGTTCTCTGCAATTCTCTCAAGTTCTGCTTGAGTTAGTGTGATTATGCGGTGGTTTCCCAATGTTGAGACATACTCTTTATTATAAGTGTCCATATACAACAAGTTAGATCTGTATTTCAGCTTTTTTTGATCTGTGCATATTAACAAAACGTTAAACTAACCTTTCGTAAAATTTACGACAATCGTCTTATAACTGATTCTACGTCACTCTAAATTCGAGCTAACACCAGAAGAGAATAGCTAGACGCTCAGCTCGATATTTATCAAAACCGCTCGATAATAGCTGAAAATGAAAAGCGGCGTCGTAAAATTTACGAAGCTTAGCGTTCTAGGGTTAAACATTTGTGGTCCTTCGAGCCGGATTTAGTAAAGGAAATCACAATTTCGCCAAGGCAAAATAGAGCAGACGATTTTAAATTCGATATAATCAGAAAGTTGGATAAGGAAAATGTGTAAAAAATATAAATAAATTAATAAAACTAATCACAACTTATGGTTTGTATAGTATAATTTCAAAGTAAGGCAATTGGAAACATTGTACATTTCTTTTCTTTATCCCCCTTAATCACCTCAATCTACTTCAAACTATCGAACATCTGAATTTTATCACCAAGGTCACAACATCTGAATTATAACGAGTATTTGTACCACAATAATCCATCTGACGAATCCCTTAACTTTCTCTATCATCACCTATTCACGTTCATATTTCGTAAAGTCTGCGAGGACGCCACCGTCTTATAGGCGATTTTCCTGATTCTAATTATAGGTCTTTAGATACACTACGAAATGTTTCATTACAACGTGATTTTAAACATAAAAAACTTGACAGTCGTATGGTAACTATAGAATCACGGCGTATAGTTGCATTTCTGGTAGATTATTTGGCAAAAATCAGAGAATATCGTCAACTAAACAGGCATATAGTGTATCTAGACGAGACCTGGTTTGACACGCATGATGTTGTTCAGTATGGTTGGGTAGACAGTTCACACAATTGTATTTTAAATACTCCGTGTTCTAGAGGAAAACGCGTTATCATACTTAATGCGGGAAGTGTAAACGGGTTGGTACCTAATGCGGTGCTATTGTCGGCCAAAAATGTATCGCAGTCTTCTTCCCACTATCACCAAGATATGACAGGCCATCTATTCGAAAAACGGATTTCTGAACAGCTTCTGCCAAATATTCTGCGTCTTATTTAATTTAAGCCTGAGTACAAAAACTCGACCTCATTATTCTAGATTAACAACTAGCTTAATTTTTGTTTAATAAAACAACTACATTTTATTGCCCGCTCTGCTCATTATATATTTCTCCTTCAGTATTACTTAACTTAATCTTCTGGAATTTTGAATAAATAGTGAGGATTTTAGTTTTAATTAACTACCGTCAAGATTAAATTAATATAGTCTGGCCTCAAAGCTAAGACGGGGATGAAAATAAAAATTACACAGCCGCCGAGAAAACATAATTAAAATTAGAGTACGGCACCAGAAAGTTACTATTTTTAATGGCAATTACCTCGTACGAAAGTAACTTTTAGATATATATATATATATATATATATATATATATATATATATATATATATATATATATATATATATATATATATATATATATATATATATATATATATATATATATATATATATATATATATATATATATATATATCTGATTCGCCTAACTTTATTACTAGACTAGAGGTTCAAAATATGGAAAAGGCGTATAGAAACGTGTCCCGTGTAACTTGAAAAATAAAAATGCACTGATTAGGTATATTATAACATAATACTTAACATGTATATACACCCCCTATATTCGTCTGGCGATATCGTTGTCTAAGCCACCACCAAGGGTGAAAAACATCAAATTGCCGAGGGGGTAAATATTTTCAATCCTTTTCTTGCATGAAAAGTTAGTTTTTCCGAAATTAATTCTGATTATGCCAATTAAAAGAACGGGAAATTTCCTGTAGGGATTAGTACTGTTTTAGCTTAACCGATATTTGGATTCAGTTTACGAATTTTAAAAAATATTTTGTAGGCGAATGTGCGTGATACTGTTCATTTAAAAAATTTTGGAGTCTTGTTTGGGTCAATAAGTAGATATTATAAACAAAGAAAAGATCTCATTACAAATGATTTACCGTCGAAAAGTATGAAGCTCAAGGTTTCTTCGGCACATATTGGCGAAAGAAATTGTGATTTTTAATAAAATACTGTTCTTAAAAACACAGAGGGGTGAAGTTTCCATTTTTTTATATTCATAGGCTAGTAGCATGATAATTCTATCACACCAAGTGAGATTTACTTCCTCTAATATATAATGTTTTACTTCCCACTGTATCACCCACAGTTTGCCTTGACCACATATGATAATGTCTAAGCATTCATAAACATAAGATTGTATAGTTGATATTTGCCATTGTTTCTCATCAAATATTTTTTATAAGTTGCTCCGCGTTTACTTGTTTCATTCTGGTTCTTGTTCGCTTTTGGTTTAACGACATCTATCAATAACACTCGGAGTAGTTTCCACAAACACCAAAACACTTTCACTTCGCTCGACGCGCGTTGGCATCATCCGGTTGGCATCATCCGGAGACGATTAAAACTAATCTTAAACTAAAAATCTACCCTATTTATACTATTTATGGTGAAATCATTAGTCACGCTTCAATGATTAGTTGCTAAGCAACGCGTAAAGCGGGCTATACGGTATAGGTCCCTTGTCGCTATTCATACTACTTTTACATTTTCTATGCTCTCAAGCATTTGAGAGCATTCTATGCTGTCAAATGCATCCAATTGTCTATTATTGGGCACATTTCTGACTAATCTTAAATTACTAATATATATTCTATGATTGTTGTCAAAAGCATGTTGTGCAACACTAGACTTATCTGTTCTTCCATATTTTACGGGGAAGAACAAGTCTAATGTTGCACAACATGCTTTTGACAACAATCATATAATAGATATTAGTAATTTAAGATTAGTCAGCAATGTGACCAATAATAGACAATTGGATGCATTTGAGAGCATAGAAATTGTAAAATGTAAAAGTAGTATGAATAGCGACAAGGGAACTATACCGTATAGCCCGCTTTACGCGTTGCTTAGCAACTAATCATTGAAGCGTGATTAATGATTTCACCATAAATAGTATAAATAGGGTAGATTTTTATTTTAAGATTAGTTTTATTCGTCTCCGGATGATGCCAACTTGGTTGGCGAAACGCGCGTCGAGCGAAGTGAAAGTGTTTTGGTGTTTGTGGAAACTACTCCGAGTGTTATAGTTACATCAAAGGTTCTAGCCCTATCCAGTACGTCTATCAATGAGGATATGAAAACTTTATTAGGTCCCATGACATCTTCCAAAAATTATGAAACAATTTTTGTTGGTCTTGTTCATTGAAATTAGAGCAAATTCATTGAAATTAGAGCAAAATTGAGATTGAAACTTCTCACAAATTTTGGAAGTACATGCCTGTCCCAATTTTCTCTCCGGCTGATATTTAGAATAGCGATATTTATTACTAGCATCCTGTTTTACTTATTAGGTTAATATTTTATAATTTTCTAGGCTCGTCATTAGCCTTTTAATCTTCATTGCTAATTTCATACTCAATATTATAGTTTTTCCAATATAATTTTCTCCTTCACCTATCATTCCATGTTTTATTAAATTCTTCTTGCATTTTGCATAATTTTACACTTATTTTTCGAAAAATTGAGTTACTCTGAATTTATCTGTTATTAAAAATGGCCCACAGGAACTGGAATTGTTTATTTGAGATATTGACTGGAATAAAACGTACGCCCTCTATATCATTTAAATTTATTATGTCACCAACATTGAAGGGACTGGGATTTTTTTGATTGTTTATTGTTGAGGTATTATTCATTCCAAAATTGGGAAGAATTTAAAATGTTTCCTAGTTCAGCGTCGTTTAACTTGATTTTATGAAAGTATACAACAAACCTAATTAATCTATCATAACAAAACAATAACAAAAAACATGAAAAATATGTCAGTAATTACTTGCTTATTACATAACAACTAGTAATTTTTTTATGATACAATAAAACACATAATAAGTGACTTTTTAGGAAATTATTACCATAATAAAAATCAAAAAACAAAACCATGTATGTCAAAAATTTATTAAAAATGTTTTTATTGGAATATTGAGACGTAATATCAGAGTAGAACATGAAAAATTTGTATTAAATATTGCACATAATTTAAAAAACATGGAAATATGAACACCCAAAATATAAAAAGCAATAAGTTTACGAAAATATGCAAGCACACACTACTCTAATACTCCAAAATGCGTATGTTATTAATGGCGAACTGCCGTGATCCACAGTTCTGAAACCGACACCGAGATACATGGTTTTGTTTTCCGTGTTTATAAAATAGAGGGCATTTATATGATATATACGATTTTGTCAGAATGAAAAGCACATTATGGAATTATTAAAGCCTCGAAAATCGAGATACAGGGTTTTGCTTTACCGACGCATTATAAATGCACAAAAACTAATAAGTGAAGCGGCATTTTTGTAAATTTCCTGTTTGGCCTTTCAATTTATATTCGTTTTTTCCATATAGCATTTCTACTTCTGCATTCAGTGTGGTATAAAAAATATTTTATCATGGATTTGCCCAAGTTTACAATTTCCATTGTTGAATTTATGTGACTAATTTTATTGCATTCCTTGTGTGTAAAATAGCTCCGTTATGGGTGTCCGTGATATGTGTCACGCTACGTTTTATGGTTATCGGGTAGAATTTTCACCGGTTGTTTTACCGATTGTATACTACGACTTGCAGACCATTTAACATCCACAAAAATCGTCCAAACCGGTCCAGCCTCGCTCGTTTGCGGGGATTTTAACAAGATGAATGGACAAATAGGGCGACTATATGGCCTCAAAGTGTTTATTGCAAGCAAACTACAATGTTTATGTCAATGCTACTGTGTCTAAGATATATACTTCTCTGAGCTTTATTTTATCCTATCAGTAGTTGGGGAACCGAACGGATTAACACCTTCACTAAGCAAAACCAAGTTGACAGCAAAATCATTAATGTTTAAAAAAAGTAAAAGTGAAAGTAGTTATACTTTACTCGGAGGCTTATAAGAAGTATTCGGAGTCTAGTGGGTCCTCGTATCCTTCAAACACTCCTCGCCTCGCAAAAGATAACTTCCATGACATGCAATATAATGTACTATTGAAGCTTATTAACATTTGCCTCTTCATTTCTTTTATGTTTATCTCTTATTTATACATACTAACGTGTATTCAATTATTAATATTCTGTAACGGTTTGTTGCGAGTCACTAAAAACGTATATTCAGAGTTGAAGTAATTTTTTTGTAGAACGAAAATTAAAGTCTCAGCCTGAGACAAAGTCAAGGACTGTAATAATTTGAGTTCCACAAGGGACTTGCTATGCAAACTATTTTCAGACTTAGGCATTTAGTGATAGTGACTCCTCCTAAAACTGGCTGCAATTAAGAAAAGGATTACTTTTTAATTCGTCCCAAAAATGTTTATTAGTGATTACATTCTTTTGTCAAATAAAATTAAGCCAAACAAAAAATAATATATATAACTTCTTTCTTGTTTTTTGTGTGGCAGATTAGCTTCGCAGATTTTTTTCAGATCGTAGTCCTGAGATATAAAATTATAGACCAAGAGCCCGTGTCACTTCTCGAACATATCATAAGTTAACGCACACTGACCATGGGAACACGTGGTATCGATGTCGACGATGCTACAGACATGCCCGCCATACATTTTTTCTGGGGCGAAGTGGGGTTAGGAGAGTTGCTGAATGGTTATAAAAAAATAGGTGAAAAATATTGACAGTTTACGACTGAGGGCAGTGGGAAACAAAAGTTTTCAATAAAATAAAGCGACGCTCGCCGGTTGTCAGTCGTCTACATCTTGGCGTTCACCTGCTGCAACGTTCAAAATATGTCAAGAAAACGGGCCCCAAAAAATTTGACAGTTTACGACTGACAATACCGGGTCTTACCAGTAGCCTTTGATTGACACAAATTTCGTCCGCCAGTCTTTTTCAATAGGGCGGAAGGGCGCTGGGTCCTCCGATATTGGAAAAATTTTAGTAATTTTTTTATGATAAGTTTACGTTTCAAAATTTAGGGACAAGTAATCTGTTATGCACAAATCGAGAATCTATAACCGTCAGTCATATACTACATGGCAAAAAGGTACTGGGCCCTTAAAATGGTACAAAAATATTTAGTTTATGCTTAAAAAAAATAACTATAAAAATAATAGAACGTTAGTTGTACCACATAAATCAAGAATTTGTCACCCATAATCATGTGAAGTGTAGCAAAGACCCGCTAAATTTAAAAATATACGTCATTTGAATGATAATACAATACAAGCATTTATTCTCTTGCGTCCCTGCGCGGTGCGCATGCGCACAGGCATAGAACAAATGCTACCGCTATTGCTGTCATTGCTGCAACAGTTAAAATAAACAGTTGAGAAATGAATTTTTACTTTTATGTGCTTCCGTCAAAGTGAAACATATGAAAAAACAATTTATTGAGTACCAACGTGTGGGTTTTCAAGAAAGCATGGTGCAGAGAAAATGTATACAGCTTCTCATAAAAATTTAAGAAATTATAAGGAAAAATACCAAGGATACAAATACTCACAACATCGTCTACAAGAATTTTCAATATGCAGCAAGCAGACGAGGTCCCAAGAGTTTCGTAAGAACATTTATTAGCCATCACACAAGAGAATCCTGAGAGATGGTGTAAGCAGTCTATAATTGCAAACCCCAGCAAGGAACCAAGGCCCAAAATAACATCGAAACAATATAAAAGGTACACCTTATAAATATATATCTGATCAGAATATAAACAACAAGTACTTGGTAACCTATTAACATATATCAATGAATAACATGCATGCTAAGTTCACTTACTAGATTGAGATTTAAAAAGCATTAAATTAGATATAAATCCATTAATAACTCCTAATAAAAGTACGTACAATAATACATATGAATAAATTCCATTTATCCTAGGTTAGAATTTAGAATATATGACTCATAGAGCGTAGATATTACATCAGCATAGATAAAATACGATCTAAAAGTATCCATAGCATCGATTTATCATGTGATTAGTTTTAAAGCAAGTTTCTGTATCTATTTAAGTTATGTCGCAGTATAGGAATCTATATTACATAATACACAGACATCTTAAAGGTTTGATACTTAGCTACGACTCATTCATTAACAGAAATAAAGATAGATGGAGTAATGTGTAATATAGAATTTTATATCTCAAGTAGTAGACAATTTTAGTAGGTACATAATAATATAACCAAATATTTCAATTTATACACAAATGTGTATAAATGGTTGCATATATCGAAAATTATAAATATATTTCTCTAATTGCAAGCAATTTATAAAAAATTTATAACAAGGTTGTAAATAAAATTGTGTTAAATTTGGGTAAGTTGTATATATATTGTCTTGCTGTGGATGTATAATTTCTGCTATCTTCCCTAGTGAACCGACTCCTGTAAATTTAGTTAATATTTCAAATGTTGCCCGATAGTGAGGTATAACATAAAAACATATATTATAATTTAACATATATCTAATTTTCAATTGGCTTCCCAACTTGGGTAAACAAAATTTAATATATATATATATATATATATATATATATATATATATATATATATATATATATATATATATATATATATATATATATATATATATATATATTGTGAAAAGTAATCTTGGGTTTGTAGCATTTCATTACATAGAAATAAGCAAATAGACGAATAAATATGAATAGCAAAGAATTTCAAAGCTAATATATATATATATATATATATATATATATATATATATATATATATATATATATATATATATATATATATATATATATATATATATATATATATATATATATATTGTAAAAAGTAATCTTGGGTTGGTAGCATTTCATTACATAGAAATAAGCAAATAGACGAATAAGAAGGAAAACACACTTACCAGTGCTATATCTGGACATACATATGGAAATGAACCACTATACACACGAAAACGAACCACTTAGAAGTTGTACAAGTTCTTTCACCTTTCTTGAGGATCTTCAGAGCAGTATACGATTTATTTCATTGATCATCCATACTTGAATTTAAAATATTAATACTCCAACATTTGCAGTGACGTTTTATGACATTAGTTTTTGACGGAACTCATTCTTAGAATACACAAACCTAGTCTACTATTTATATTTGTTCTATTTGAACATATTATATATAAAAGCATTAGGCATACAGTTATCCAGAAGGTGTTAAACTTTAAAATGCATGAAATCTTGTTGAACCTATTGAAAAACAACTACTTTTTCCAACTATATGCGGGAAAATATTGAATTATATATACAATAGAGTTCTGAAGCATTCAAAGAGGGAGTGATACAGAAATTGCTTGCTTAGTCAAAACTATATATATAAATATATATATATATATATATATATATATATATATATATATATATATATATATATATATATATATATATATATATATATATATATATATATATATATATATACACACACAAATACACATGTTATGTCTAAATGTCAGTCTAATGACGTGCGAAATAGTGTACAATAAAAATGCAGGATTATAATTACATACAAGAATGGACAAAGATCCGTGTTCTAGTTTCTTGTTCCTGTTCAGTGTTAATTCAATCGATTCACTGAGAATTTACCTAGTTGTTTACGGATTTACATTCTTTTCAAATACCAAGTGAGCAGTGCCGGATTTACCGCGAGAGCCCAGAGCAATCGGGGACCTCCACAATTCCCGGACTAAACTACAATCTTTTAACTGTTATAAAATATCAAGGAATCTTTTCATCCCATCTCCGTATCGTTAAATCTTAATGATTTATTTAACTATTATTTTTCTGCAATTAATACACGTGTAGCTCAGCGCTCTTTTCGAGGTTTACACGTGTTTATACCAGATTATATTTTGATCCTTTCTAATCCTATATAACTTTGTAACTAGTCGTGATGATAAAATTTCGTTCACTGTAGTCTTCTTTTAATTTTGTTAAATGTTTTCCTCAGTGGACGTATTTTTATTGATCAGTTTCTATTTAACAGGAAATGACATCGTATTTTTGGGGATAGTACAACTTTGTTATTTCAAATAGAACACTCTGTATATTTTTCCTTAGTTGGAATATCCACCATTCTTCCTTTTCAAAAATTCCATATATGTCATTATACAGAGATGATTTAATAAGCTTCTAAACTGAATAACGCGTTTTATCGAAATCTAAAAAATACAAATGTCAATTTAGTTTATTAATAACTCGGGTATGTACTTGAGTTGTTTTATGATTTATTTTTACTTTAAGTAAAAAAGCTAAATGTGTGATATTTTTTGCTGAAACCAAATCTTACAAAAGAGCACAAAGTAGATTTAGAACTATGTTTGACAAGGAACCTCCAAAAACAATTCTAATAGAAATGTTGTCTTTGATTTCGATAATCTTTTTTGCGAATCTTTTTTTTTTTCGTAGGATTTCCATAAAGCGCAGTATTCACTTTAAAAGCTTATAAAACTACCACTCTGTATAATTTCTGTCACAAATATAGAATTCCCGGAAAAAGGGAGACAAGGGCTTTCCAACTGTAGAAAAATATACATGGTGTTCCATTCAAAAAAAAATTGCTCCTTCCCCGAAAATATGTTAGGTACGTCATTTCCATTTGAACCGGATGTGAGTAAGAAGAAAGACGGATCCTCAGGTAAAACTTAGGAGATTAGCAAAAACCACATTTCACTCAACTACTGCAAAAGTTATATAGGTTAAAAAGGGTCAAATGTTAATAGGACATCCGATATCACGCGAGTGAGGAATGATGCATTCAAGTTAAGCTTAAATAAACAGTCCGCAAGATCTCAGATAATATACCTAATTATGCAAAATAGTTTTCATAAATTAACATAGAAATAAAATGATCTGAAGAGATATACCTAGCTTGATTTTAGGAACTTCCCAGATCTCGACGCTTTTAAGTACGACTCTGCTAGTGAGTAATGCGTATTGCTTAAAACTTACAACTACCAAGGAATAAAGGAATAATATGTATGTATTCTGAACAGTATATTGTTCTTGTAATAAATCTTGCAATATAAAATAAGCCCATGTTTACAAGCTAGGAATAAATTTCTTCTGACATTAATTATAATTAACATACGGTTCTTAAGTTATTGTGTGTAATATGATAGGAATAAATAGTTATCATGTATAATTATTTATTTATTTTTATTTAGCATAACCATGATACAAAATAAATTTGTAAATGACCTTGATCCTTGCAATGCAGTTTTCATGGTATTAACAAATTATTAATATTAGGTAGCTATTAAACTAATAAATATTAGCCATATAAAATTGGGAATTGCAACTTACACCTTACACCAGTTATTATAACCTATTTCCAAGAGAGCTAGCCGATGCTGTGGCGAATCTTAAATAGCGAAATTGTTTGAATTTTCATGGCCATGCGGCTTAAAATGCATCTCCGGATTTTCAACTATTATTATAGTTTCTGCAACATAGATTTTGCAATAAAAAATTGTTTCTAAAAACGACAGTAAAAGTATAATTTTTATCGCATTGTGTCACTGTCCAAAATGACTTTTAAGCCATTACTAAATGGAAATGTTGGAAAATAAATTGAAGCCACTAATTTCTTTTAAATATTTGTTGTAGGATGTGTAAGTACCTAATATGAACTTTAAAAAAAATTAGTCCCTTTTAGGGTACGCTATGTATAAGAAAGTAAAACTGAACATGCGCAAGGTAGTACTGAGGCATATATACATCATTTAGTGTGAAACAATGTGTTTGGTTTATAAGCCCTCGTCACAATTATTGCAGATAAAATTGGCCTACAAAAAGCATACTTTCTACCAGTATCTAAATAATCAACTAAGTGATTCAGTTTATCAAATCTCGAGTCGGCAGGTAACGTTGGTTGTATTCTTTCCCAACTAGATTTTATTCCTTAGAAATGTAGTAGTGATAGTGCTGTTTCTTCAAAAGAGCAAACTGGATCTTCTGGATGAATGATCCTTTTAGGTAGCTTTCCTAGCTACCTTCCTTCTCCACAAACAAATAAAATAAATAGACAAAAATTGATCACCACCTTCGTCGGATTCTCGTTCTGTGATTTACTACCATGTTATCTAGTTTACGGTTATTCTACGGTTATAATTCAAAATCACTCCAGGTTGTGGAATATTTGTTTTTGACCTCGTCTCCTAGTCTCGCCTTGCATCAGATGAGGCTGATTTTTTTATATGTTGTATGTGATGAAGAGGTAATGATAAATTTTCGGACTTTTTTCAGTTCTTGTAAATTTTTACCAAGGACATGTATTGTGTTACGGCAAAAGTCATTGTGAATACTGTTTAAATAAACTAAATTCGCAACAAAATGAGAACAATTTGGTCTCGGTGGACCAAACAGTTTCTATGATATAACTGTTCAAATATTTGCAAATCTGATTTCTGTTCAGTAGGTATACCATGCACGCGATAAAATTTTATATTCAGTATTTTTGAGGTAAACAATTGTTGTTTTCTCTGATGTGGTCTAGCATTACTTCATCTCCATACTTTTCTGATAGACGGCGTTTGATGGGTTGATGATTTGATTCTCACCTAACAGCTCAGTCAACTGTGTCAGGGAAAACTGGCATTCTATCGAGTTTTCTTCTAAAAGACGAAAATTTTAAACATGACTTCATCAACAGTCTCATGAGTACGTTCTCCCCTCTATAGACATTTTCTAATAGGTCTATACAGGTTCCTCTGACAAAACCGATGATATCTTTCATGTAGTGCAGGCAAATTGGTTTGCAAGCTCTCCACAGCAATTACATTATTTCTTTTTAGGCTTGCTCTTCCTCTGAGCTTTAATAAATTCAAGTGTGATATGACCCCCACATAAAAATCAGTTGTGTCTGAATTTGAACTGCTCAGATGAGCTTCTCGTAGGTCTGGCTGATCTCACTTACTTTTCCCCACATTTCACAGCTATTTTATCAATTTTGGTTCGGTATATCTTTTTTGGCACCCACGATGCACTAAAATCTCGGGCACTTCGTACACGTTCATGTTCCTTGTTTTTTAATGTAACGCTGCACACAAAAAGGGTTTCCAAACCTCTCTGTTTCACCAAAATCACTTCATTTTTAATCAATATTGTATTGCATATTATGAAGCAACGGGAACCTATGGAGTCTCCTGCAATCTCCATCATATTATTATAACTTCACTTGCGAACTGAACATCTTATCACATTTTTGGAATATATAACTAACGCGTCCACTCTCAAGATACAAGAAAGAAACAAAACAGGCCATTTGTCATATGCGTAGATTCGTCGATTTTTGAGTTGATTGCTTACTTACCTCAACAATTTTGAATAGCTGTCAGGAACTATCATATCTACATAGACCAACCACATTGGAGTCCTTAATGGACACCACTGACAAAAAATGTTCCTCTTTTTTTGGAATTTTTCAAACATTTGAACAGTTATACCTTAGAAGCTGTTTGGTCCACCGAGACAAAATTGTTCTTATTTTGTTGAAAATTTAGTGTACATAGTAACTTTTGTCGTAAGAAAGGCCCTTGGTGTAAAAATTGATAAAAAGTACAAAAATTCAACGGGTTTTCAAGTATTTAACAATAATACGGAGGGCTTCCGAGGTGGATTTATCGTCACCACTTCCACCTTCACCACACTTGCTCACATACAACATATAAAAAAATCCGAACTACCTTATTTGATGCAAGTACCAACTCCACGTACTGTCCCTACAGGTATAAGCCTATAATCACTGCTGCTATTTCGATGGAATCTGATAAGTATTACACTCCATTATGGCGAATAATGACTTATTGTGATTAGTTACCATGATAGGTATGACTCAAACCAATTTTATGATATTTTACAGAAGCCAATTTTTCTTATTTGGAAGGTTTTGATGGTTCACACTGTCAAGGTGAACACTGTCAAGTTCACACTTTAACAAGCTCAAGAATTGTTCTAAGGCTAGTTTGCTATTATCAAGATGTTGCAAAAATTATTCAGTAAAAGTGTTTATTACTGTGGTGCTTCATTTTTTCGTATCCATTTTGATTCATTAACAAAAGTTGATAAGTTTCTATAAACGAAATTAGTCAGCCATGCACAGCAATTTATAATATTTTTTAAAAGCTTGATAGAAGGTTAATTGGTTTACTTTCTTTAATTAGAAGATGGTTTCCCGTTTTGCAATGATAATAATTGCTACCATATCCAGAGAGCTAGATAAGGTAATGAATATGGATATTGTTTTTTAATTTTTGTATGATATCTAGGAGTTTTGTAATATTAAGTAAATATTTTGTATTATGTTAAAAAAGAATTTCTAGTAATTATTATTTGGTTAAGTCTATGAAATGTCTATGCTAATGTAACTCCACTCCAGTCATTAAGTAGACAGAGTGGATTTTAGAAAACAATAATAATTTCAGTAAGCGGTTCAGTTTTTATGTGTGGCTCTCAATCCCACAGCAACAAAAACTAAGCTGTCCGCATAACGTATGACACCTAAATTAGTCTGGGAGCGAGGGTCCCTGTAGAAATGTAGAAACAATAATATCATTCCAGGGGACAAATTACAAAACAGAGACCGGAAACTGTTCGTTGGCACGGCATAGTAGCCTAGCGGAAGCGCTGATAGCCGGCTTGACAGATTTGACCAATCAAGTACGAGAATATACGACGACAGGCCCCCTAGCGGCCGCCCTGCTTAAACTCACTGGATTATTACTTCTTCTTAGATCAACTTGTGCACTCTCGGCACGGTCTTACTTATTTGTCAAGTTGATGCCGCCGAGAAACATTACCGTCGCACTTATGAAAAAGAAAATCCGAAAATTGTTTCTGATAAAAATGAGAACTCTACATTTCGATCACGGCGCCCTTAAAACTACTATCCTCTGAGCTTTTAGTCGAGGAAATAAAGCAATGAACCTCCGATTTTTTTAGCAGTAAGATGAATCTTAATGAGGCACGTTCCTTGCGTTAGAGCGTCTATAAACTTTGTGAACTAAATTGATCAATTACTTTTAAAAAATGCATTTCTCCATCTAGGTCCATATGTCATATGCGCCTAGGTCCCAAAAATGCCAAAGAAAAATAAATATAATGTGGAATCGATGGAATCCGCAATTAATGAGGTTAAGAACAATAACATGTCACACTGAAATGCGGCAGACAAACACGGGGTACCCAATTCAACTCTAGAATTCAAAATAAAAAATCTGTGTCACAAAGACACATGCGGGCCATCTTCAATCCTTACTTTGAGAGAAGAGTCTGAACTTGTAAAGTAAAATTACCTACATAGTTTAAATACATCCTACCTTCCAATCTACGTTTAAAACTTATTTTATTTTTCAGGTGGATAGAAAGGCTAGTTAGCACGGATTTCCCAGGAAAAAAGATGACATTTAGAACAGCGTTCAGAAATTTTTGACACGCAATCCAAGGCCTAATCCATTTAAGAACAACAGACCTGGTGACAGTTGGTTAAAGTAATAAATTTGAAGGATATTGCGTACCTAGGTACATACGGATTACTAAAATTGCATTCTATATTTCAGGTTTGCTTAAGATGACATCCAACAATCGTGCAGAGAACCGAGGCTTAGAGATCTTTATCCTAACAAGAAAATTGATGTTGTGCGCTTTGATTTTTAATATTTTTACACCGGAGTGTGCTACCAAAAAAATATATGCAATGAAATGCATGCCTTGCAGTTTTGTCCATAAATATCTGATATTGAGTTTGTGACATTCTTGCCAAGATGCTTCCTCTAATGAACCTGTTTCCGTACTACCCATTAGGTATAGCTTCCGACCCGTTTTTTGTTTTTGTTTTCCCTGTGGGCCTGCCTATTACACCATGTTTCGATTAACCTTCGTTCTCAAAATCAAATAATTCTTCTTCGGTGGCAGAATTAAGACAAACTTGCCCGTTGCAATTCGAACACAACAAGGAGCTATTTTTAAGACAGCTGCATTTTTTCCGCAACCTATTTTGCGGCTACAGGATGTTAATTTGAGGATTGGCGAAGGTGCCGGTGATACAAACGTGTACACGGACATGTTGCTTGCTGCATCGATATTTCTGCCTTTCCATGTCTGGGGTAATTGACACGGTAATTATGCTTTGCAAATGTTGGAGGCAGCGTTGTTAGATTTACTTACTAGCTTATTAAAAAAGCAATTACATTGCTGGCCAATAGGTTGGAATAATTCAAAATTTTCATGTAATTTTGGATGCATATATATCCTGAATAATATGGAATATCAAAATATCGTTTTCGGAAATTTAATTGGTAATAAATGGTGCGAATATCATTTTTCTACCGTGATCAAAAAAGAAATATATGGGGTGTAAACTAAACCTGTACAAAAAATCAACATCTCATTCCTACCGAGAATTTAGGAATACAAAAATCGAGATAAAATTTTCAAACCAGGGTAGCCTATGAACCAAATCGAAAGGCCAATGGACTTTGATTATATGGAGTTTTTTCCTGTGGGATTTGTGTTATGGGGGATACCAGATGGGAGAGGCGTAGGTAAGGATTCGGCGCATATAGGACTTGCATAGGTGGGTGGATATGCGTATTGGGGATGTTTTAAGGAAGTCACTGTTCCTACATGGTCGCTATTATAGACTCTCCTACCTAATTATGTAATATAATGTAATCCTAAGATAGCATTTACGGCAGAAAGTCAACAAGAGCACATCTAGGATATATTCATCAGGAATCGGAAATGCATTTCAAAATGTATTTCCATTTCCTCTGGCGTGGAATACGACATTTTTTCGTGTGTCGAATATCCGAGAAACCGGTCTACATTATAATGCAATGCATTATGCATTACTAGACGCCTCGTAGCTTGTACTCTGTCCCACTAAAGCAAAGCGTAGCAAAACTCATATATCATATTTATGATTAAAAGCATAAAACGACATGGCTATGTGGTATTTTGTATTGATATGTCACTTCTTCAAACTTCTACATACATTTCGATGTATGCAGATGCCTGTGCTTTCACAGGCTAAAACCATGTTAACGCTGAAATGACAGAGCTTTTAAAATCTAGGGCAATAGACTACAACAGAGGTTAGAAAATATTTATTTATTAAAAAATTATATATAAAAATAAAAGGCGCAAAATAATTTATCGAGGTAATGAATTAATTATGCAAATTTTCATAATTTACAAGACTATACCAACTATGATTAAGAAGAATAACTGTAACTAAAGATAAAAATGGTTTAAAAATAATGTTGCGCACTGTTATAGTCAATTTGATCGAGGATTCCAATAACGATTCTTATGACGTTGCCTGATCCGTCGATTAATAGTATACTGTTTCATTTTAAATATGTTATTTATAATTTTTCCGAACAAACGAATTGAGTCAAATAATTCAAAACGAGGCGCAAGTGACTTTTACTCCGAATGAAATACTCCAGTAATTAGCTAATAAGGTAAATGTACCAGTGCTCGTCAAGTTAAGGATATATTCAATTTCACAATTTCAGTATTCATTCATGCGATGGAATATATATTGTTCCGTGTTATATTTTGTTCAATTATACTTTAATTTTATGTTTAGAACACAATTGAAGCATTTACTGGAATCATAATTGTAAAAAAATCAAAAAAAACTAAAAAAGTACCTTTTGTCTCAGTGATCGTCATGTGCAAATCACGCATGTACCAGTAATCGACAATATATTGTACGAATATTCGTCACTGATAATAACAAATTAGTTAATAACAGTAACAATAGAAACAATTTTGATTACGTTTATTTACGACAAGACGAACAATGAAAGTTTTTGGCGCTTTTAGAAACATTTGTGCATTTTCATGTACCCATATTTTACAACTTAAACATTGAATCATATTTTCTTGAACATCTGCTTCACAAATAATACAGTACCAATTTTCTTTATTAATATTATTTTCCAATTTCTTCTTTTTTCATTCTTTTGTGATGCTTCTTTTTCTTTTTTTCTATTATCAGCCGTTTCCTGTCTCTTCTTTCTTTTGTGTTGTAATTCATGTACTTTGTCAGTCCTTTTCTTTTTTCTGGAAGCAATTTTGCTATTCTTTAGAAGTTGCAGCCGTACGAAGTTGTTTTCTGTGACAGCTGCACGCCTCAAAGTTTAATTTCGGGCATTTCTCTCTAAAATTCTAGGATATCGTCGTAGGAATGCCTCGTACCAGTGTCGGCCTGGTCTGCCATTTTTAAATGGCTTTTTTAACGCTTTAATAATATTTGGACGCTGTCGAGAAGTTGTTCCTTTGTTATGGGAAACCGCTGGGAAGACAAATGATAAATCCACTTCTCTAGATGAGGTTCTTCTTCTGTTAAAATAGTAGGTGGTCCCATTTTTCTTTCAATGTGACTTATACCTTTCACTTTATCAGATGTCATCCTGAGAATTTTAAAATTTTTGGCAGCCGAATTAACGGAACATCCATTTTGAACAGCTAAAACGGCTGCTTTAAAATCAGCATTTGTGTAGTTTGTATGTTTTTCTCTCGGTTTTCCATAATATCTATAGAAAAACCAGTTATCATCAACCCTTTGTACCAGTGTTCGTCATACAGTTTCAAATAATTTTTGCAAAAACATTCGTTATAAATTGGTAAGACGGATACTGGTCTACTAAATTTTCAGTGTATACACAGTTCAAATGTAATTTAGGTTCAAGCTTGGTCATCTATTACGAGAGTTTGTGCGATTTTAGTTCTAAATGCATTTGTCCCTATATTCGTCAGCTATGACGAGCATTGGGACAATTCCGTTGTAATAGCGAACCAGTATTCGTCACAACTAAATTCAAAGATTGAACAAATAATAGGCACCAAATTTGTTTAAAAATGAGTAGAATAACTATTTTTTATCAAAATAAAAACATTATATTAGCTCGTATGCTACACACAATTCAAAGACAACAGTAAGAAAGAGAGCGCTTACCTTAGTAAAATCACTTAACAATCTGCACAAAATGACAATAGTTCGAACACCGCAATATTAAGCGTACCGTCACAAATTTTGACAACTTGGCATTTACTCACTGCTGCCAATGTAAATTCTCCAAACCCAATATTTCACACGTGTTAACTTATTTTGCCGATAGATGTTTTCACATTCTTAATTTTAAATAAAATATTGGAAACATGACGACCACTAGGACTATGACGGTTATTGATACATTTACCTTACTCAAGTAATTAGAGCTACGTGGGTCTCTCTATTTCGTTGGACTCTCTTATCTCGAGCTATTTTAAGGGTGAAGGCATTATCTACAGCTGATTTCCTCGGAAACCTGCCTGTTCTTCTGGCTGTTTTTCTTTGATTTCTTCTTCAATTAAAGTTTTCTGGAATATACTCGCCCTAAGTTGTTATTATTATATTATTAGTACTTACTATTTACCATTTGTTAATCTCTTATCTTTGACCTATTGTGTCAAAATTATATTTATCTGAGCCTATTTCCGTAAGTTATTATGGCGTTAATTATGGAGTATTATGGAGTAAAAATGGCCGCCATGCCGGCATTTTTCTTCCATACTCTGATACTCTGTCTATCCACAGTTCTGATTTTCTATTGGCAATAGCTCTCCTTATAGAGAAAACAGGAAAGCACGAGCCGGAGTATCGGAGGTTCACCTGAAATTCTCTGACAACTGGACTAACAGCATACGACTCGAAAACTATATAAGACAAGGGACATGAATTTATATATTTAAAAATATGATGACATAAGATGTGGCGTTCTGAGCCGAAAGGTTATCTCAGGTCACACACGTACCGTGTGCATAATTTTCGTATACATTTTAGCTATTACACTGAGTAAGATAACGCTCCTAAAGTTATTTTGTATTCCCTTGTGTCACCTGTTTCTTAATTAGTAACTAAAGTGTAGTCATCGTAAGTATCCCGGGCGCATAGTGTAATGAATATAGTTGTGAGCTCTATACATCTTTGCCTTTCTAAATATTGTTAAAACCTGAACATAAGTTTTCATGTTTGTTGTCAAGTTGAGATTGACATGCGCTATTTAACTAGCACCGGAAATGAAGTTGGATTTTACGTTTTTATTTTAAATTAACGCACTAACATCTAAAATAGCAACTTGAATTTAAAGAAAGAAAAAAACAAATTAATGTTATTAACAAAAAACTAATAACGACTATTTCCGCCCCTACTTCTCACTACAGCTTCACATCGTCGCCTCGTGCTTAAAAATAATCGTCCTGGCCCAAAGCGTTCCACAATTGGATTAGTGTCTCTTGTACTTCTCCATGGGTTATAGGGGGTGGTCGTGTTTTTCTCAACTGCCTACCGAGTACATCCCATATATGCTCAATAGGATTGATATCAGGACTTCGTGCTGTCCAATTTAGTGTCTCAACACCTACTTTCTCGAGACACTCATCGACAATATAAGCAACATGAGGTCTTGCATTGTCTTGCATTAACAAGAAATTGTGACCGATGTAAGGTGCGAATGGGACAACATGTTCTGATAAAATCTCTCTAATGTACCTTTCGCTATTTAGTGCACCTCCATGTACTGGTAACAATTCTGTACGTACATTTAATGAAATTCCTCCCCACATCATCACGGAACCTCCATTGAAGAGAGTGGTTTGACGTATGTTACATTGTGCGTAACGTTCATTTGGTCTTCTTATAACTCTTTGACGACAATCAGAACGGTAGAGGCAAAACTTAGATTCATCAGTAAATAGCACTCTTCCCCAGTCTTCAATATTCCACTCTAAATGCCCCCTAGCAAATTGGAGCCTAGCTCTTCTGTGATCTGCATTAAGAGTGGGTCCTGTAGCTGGAATTCGTATATGAAGATTACTTTCTTTGAGTCTTCTTATTACTGTCTTAGCACTCACTTCAACATCATAGTGCGAACTCTAATAAAACGATCTTGAATCGCTGTCGTAACTCGAGGGCTCCTTGTCCTCGCCGCCTGTCGTAACTCCTAGTCTATCAGCTACTACCCGCATACTCAACGCTTCATTTATTAATGTCACTGCTTTAACACAATCATCATGGTTAAGATTTATTCTACCTTGTCCCATATCCAAAACATAAATTCTGTATATCAACGTTTTGACAACTTATTAATTTTCATTGTTTTTACTCTAAGCCTACTTTTAATTTTCTACCAAATTTTTTACCAGAGGCCAAAGCTTTGAAAACTTGAAAACATGATTATTTTAAAGTCTCTATATTTTCATTAAAAATGGAGAATATAAAATGAGATAATAATAGTAATAGTATAGCGAAGAAACGTCTGACAAGCTTACAGGATACACTATTCCTTCCCTGTTGAATCCTTCCTATGGGCGCCAGTTCTATGAACACTAATTTATAATTTGAGAAGGATCCCTGAGAATATGAGCACTCTATCGTCATAGAGGGGGTGGTCCAATTAGGTCTATGTAAATATTTTGCAAGATTAGAATTTTTAAAACTGAAGTTATTTTCTAACAGGGAATGAATCTATGATATTACAAAATTTTGTTAAAACAAATGAATTTTAATTTGTCACAAATTGTGGATTGGATTTAAGTTGTTTCCTGAAAAATTTCAAAATAATAATAAGAAAGAAGAAATAATTTATATATGACTATATTTATCGTCATATGATCATGAAAATATATAAACAAATTCTGAAACTTATAAATACGTTACGCAAACCTACGTAACTTATTCTACTACATGGGACTAAGCCTCTGGTACAATATATCCTTAAAACTAACAAAGTTTTAAAATGGTTGTTACCTTAGAAGTTTTATGTTAATCCTTTTAATTTGCAATGCACAAACACTTGGCACTATTTTCTACGACACTGGTTTGATCTCGAATTAACAGCTGCTGCTGGGCTCTGGTGGTGTCATCTACCGGATGCCGCCGTATTATTTCTGGAACGCTGCTACTGTCGCCGTGATTTCTCTGGAACGCTGCTATAATTGCCGAAAACTTTATTGTAGTATATATTTACCCTCAAACTGTGGATCGTCAGATTCTGCACTTTTACTGCTTCTTCATACTTGGGATTTTTTATAAAATGAGTTCCTTTTCCTTTCACTGCTCACCAAAGTCTTCTGTAGGCTGGGGACACTACCAAGCCTCTACTTTTCACGTCTTAATTTAGACGAAAACACTTAATATGCAGTTATTTCTGCTTTGAAACCTTTCCCACTGGTGTTCTACTTATTTCTCACTACTTTTAAATTATTTTTCTTAAGTTTAATTATTAATATTAACAATATTTTATAAAAATTATTCGCGGAGCTGTTCTCTTCTCGAACGCTATAGCTGAACTCTCCTTGCATTGTTATATGTAACCACGTATATGCCGTATAGAAAAATATCTGCACTTGGTTAATATTTTCTTTCTTACTATTATGATACAATCTGAACAATCAGATTAATGCCTATTATTTGATTTATTTAATTTTACTTATAACTCTTACAATTTGAACTTGATTTAATTTTGAATTCTACATTATACTATAACCAGATTCACTTTCTGTAGCGTAACCTCGATGTATGTTTTAAGCGTTATATCTACATTGCATTTTTCTTCGCGATTATAGACTCTCGAAACCCGTTTCTAGAATGATGCTTTCGCATTAATCTTTTAATCTAGACATAGTTTATTCATGCCCGATATGCTATATTTATTGTTGGGACTTGTATATTGTGATTATGCTAGATACGGATTTTTGTGCCGATAAATAACTAAAATATAATGAAATTACGTGCTGACCAATCAGACGCGTAGCTGGTTGGCGTTATGTATATATACGTTATGTTATATAGTACATACGTTGGACAGCAATACGTGCGTGCTTGTACTTCTACTATAGTACGTACGAAAGATATTGACCATTGATTTGATTTAATTTTAATTTATAATTTGATATATTTACTGTATTTAATTACTGATTTATGCTCTATATTTTCGTTTATTTCAATATATATATATATATATATATATATATATATATATATATATATATATATATATATATATATATATATATATATATATATATATATATATATATATATAAACAATAATCTCCGAACTAGCTATGACCTAATAGCCTTGTCAATTTCAAGCCATTAAGCAGACAGACGAGAGTAAATAGTAATTAAATGGGTCAAACAATATGACGTCACACTACAATAACATCAGATAATCTAGTAAGATATATACGTTCAAAATAAGTAATTGTGGAGTCAATCATGTGGTTTACGATTTATATTAAAGTACATTGGACGATATGAAAAGAGCAAATTAATGATCAGTTTCTTATTTTAACCATTCTAAGCTTGATATTTTGACTCTGGAAACAATGCATATTCGCATTGTTTATTTGTTGACAGATGTCATCCAGTTTTTTGTGAGATAGTAGTTCACTATCTTAGATATTAGCGTAAAAAATACGTAGTGTTAGTAAAGAGGCAAGTTATTTTGAAAATGGTATATTCATTAGAAGAGCGAAAAGAGTTACTTGAAATTAATATTCAGTGCAACAAGAATAAGTCTCTTGCTCGGAGGGAGTATGTTAGGTTATTTCGAGAAAGGCTACCTCCTTCCAAAAATAGTTTTAAAAACATTTATGCAAAGTTTAGGAATACCGAATCTCTGAGAGACAAGAAAAGGGAAAGGCGAAGAACAAAAACAGGAGAAGACACAGAACTCAACGCGTTATTATATTTTGCTGAAAATCCATCCAAATCATCCTATGCCGCAGCAATAGAATTGGATATATCACAAAGAAGTGTGATAAAAATATTAGATCGCCATAATTTTAAACCATATAGTATTTTGCCTGTTCAATATTTCGACGACAACAACCTTCAAGACAGGTTAACCTTCTGCAGAGACATACTTGACATCTATAAAACATACATCTATAAAACTAGTAAAGCTATCGATGTGTGTTTCTTTTTTAATTGAAGTACACATTTTTGCGCTTTTAACAGTATCGAAGGTTTCACAATTCGTATTTTAATTTTTCTACAAATCAGGAAAGCGAAGTATTTTAAGTTTAATGTATTACAATTTTCAGCAACCGAGACACTTTTTAGTATTGAAAATACTTCTGGGCGCCTGTACAAGGGAGCCGTTTTTAAAAAAACCTTCGTGACATAAGACATGCTTATCTGTCAAGTCCGCAAGATCCTGACCTTGCAGAATACGGATAGGTTACAATAATTTTATGTGTTGGAATGTCGATGTTGGTTATCCCGATCAACTTTGTATCGCTAAACATAGAACTACTCAGTTTACATTGTAAGAATATTATTATTATTATTATTTATTTTTATATTTACCTATCTTGACTTTTTTGTTTTTTTATATTTTGTATATTAATGTTAAATATCGCCATCTCTCTTGTTCTTTTAGCAAGAAATAAAGACATATTATTATTATTATTAATATTATCTGATACGTTCAAAGCTTAATATCAATTGACTCAGCCATATGCAAAATTAAGGGGATTTACCACTTGAGATATTATATCACTCTGTATTTTGAAAGAAATTATGTAATTAGTGTTGTCACTAATTACCGGTAGACAAAATATCTGATTGTGAAAAATACATTTTACAATAATATAATTTTTATGTAAAACTTTTCTCTTGACAGCATTTATTATTTCCAATCCAATTACCTCATTTCCAGACCTCAGTTCCAGACAGCGTCCGTGTGACATGGGTTAATAACGCTAATAACAATGTTAATAATGTTGTTTCCTGATTACTAGAATTTACAAAACTACGTGTCTCTCAAACTGCGACGGCCCTCATTGTAACTCAGGAAACTAGAATAGTGATGATATCGGCGGTTAATGAGGGATAAGTGCGACATGGAGACATGGTTTGAGTGATGGGGGTCAAACGTTACTCTAATGAATCCGTGGTTAAGTGACTTATGGACATAATGACCTGAACTACCCTGCGCTGTCCTCTGCTCTGAGATTGTAATTTCCAATCTCTGTCACTCATTTTCACCAGCTTGTATTAGAGGGAATATTACCCAGATGTGTAATTTATATTTCCTTATGTAACAAATTGCAAATAAAATAGTAAGCTTCAAGTTTTGGTTAACGTGAATTATTTTTTTATTAAATATTCCTTTAAATACCTACCATTTAAATTTAGTCAACATTGATGTAGAAATAATACAAGCGGGTGTCTCCTTGGAGCCGCAATAGAAGAAGAATTGCAAAGCTAGGAATTGCAGTTGCAAAAGTAAAATTGCAATGTTTACTATTTTGTATTTAATTAAGTAGAAAATATTTCTATCAGCTGTTTATTCTAGGCAAATATGTAATTTTCCACGTCGGATTCTAAGGGATACTAGTAATCCTTTTGAAATATGTATGTGAAGGACTTTTTAGAGGCTTTTATAGGCTACCTAAAGAAATAGCCTTGAATCTTATAAATGAGTTAGAACCATTTTTGAATGAACCTCTTAGGACTACTGCAATACCGAATCACTTAAAAGTAAATATAAGTAATTAACAGTTAGTTGAACAGAATTAGTAGTTCCTCATTGTTATAGGTACTATGCGCATTACATTTTTATGCCCAAGGGAGTTACCAAAAATGTGTCGTCGTAGGGCGTCAAATAAGAAGTCGGCTAGTGAGAAACTATTTTAATGAATAATGCCTGTTCACACCCACCATTTACTACATACATTCAAGTTAAAATAAATATGTATACCGGGTGGAGACTTTGAGTGGAATAAATTATGGTATCTGATATTTTGGATGTACGGTTTTTCTGGAAAAAAATTTGAGACGTCAATTTTTTACTTTAATTTACTGTATTTTTCCAAAAAAATTGCCTATACAAGGTGATTTAAACTAAAGTAAATAGGTGTAATATTTTATTTGTGTTGCCTCAATTATTGCAAACCCATTCCCCCCTCCTTTGAAATAATTTCCCTTTCTATTAAAGCAGCTTCCCTTTCTCTTATAAATATTTCCCTTTCTTTCAATATTACTTCCTTTTCCCTCAATGCAACATTATTCTCCTTGACAATTATTTCTCGTTCCCACAGATCCATTTTCTTGAGCTTTCGTTTTTCACCAAAAAAAAATTATTTTTAACTCGGCTTCCTTCAATTCAAGCTCCTTCTCATGAAACTTATCACCCCCAGTTTCTCTTAAATGCTTCAAATGTTTTAAAATATTTAAAGTTTCTTTCTGGCCTGCAGCATAAGATTCAGCAGCCTTTTGTAAATTGTTCGTTCCTGAAAACAAAAAAATGGTTACGCAAGTACGTACTTATACAAATCACATAAATTAAAATATAATTATAATATTTACTGCATAGTAATACCACCTGAATATCCTCATTGTATAATAAGGGCTATTATACAAATGCTATCTTATAAAGCTTAATCTACGTTGGTCAATTAGCATAACCCATAATGCAATGGGGTAACCGAAATGTTCTTTAAACCCACCATAGAAAATAAAGTACAGTGCAATTTAAACTAGATCATTATTAATTGATTATGGTAAGATAGATACTATTAAAATACTTATTTACATTCCAAGGTGCGCGAAAGCTTACTTGTGGTAGCGAGGTGTATTTAAATAGCCGAGGCTATTTGTATACCTCCGAGCACCTAAAAGGGCATTTGCCGAGTGTAATGTATTAAACTTTTCATTCTTCCCTCAATTTTATAATATAAACCACACAATTTAAATCTACTGTTTTATTTTTTTGCATAAATACTAGTGGTAGGTATCTTCCTTCTTTTGTTAGATTCGATATAATGTGTTGATTCTGCTGGACGGTTGGATGTTCCTGCTTTACTTTCGTAATCATCTGGAACTCCATCCATTTCAGACTCCTTACCTTTGAAATAAAAGCATATTAGCTGATTTCATTTATTACACATTTTAATAATAAATTACCTTCAATAAAAATTTCTTCTGAGATAGGCTCTATTACCTCTAGTTCGTATTTATCCTGGACTTCTTCCTCTTGACTGTCTGCTTCAAAACCCACCTCTAATACATTAGCAGCACCTTTGACAGTAATCCAGGACAAAATCGCCAGCATCTTTTCCTCAATCGGAGTAAGTTTCTTTCCATCAGGTTCTCCACCACCTGTCCTTTGTTCCGATCTTACACATTCTCTAGCTTTTTTCTTAGTATTACTTTTCCAGTCGAAAAGTAAATTTTTCCAGTCGAAATTTGATTTATTTAGTAGCTTAGTATTTACTTTTTTCCATTGAGCCTTTATGTTATGTGGACCAGTGCCCATAGCATTTAAAGATGTTATTAATTCGTCCCACAATTTTTCAACTACATTATTATTTGCCTCGCTCGGTTTGGTTTACATTATTTTATGTTGCGATAAAAAATCTACCATGAAATTCAGTTGTTCCTGGGATGTTTTTTTCTTATTAAGAGTTGTTCCAGACATAATTCACAGTTTATTCTCACCAACGTATAAAATACAAATGAATTTAGTTAAAAGTGCAAGGCTCCTAAATATATGTTATAAACAAAGATATAGGATCTTACCTGTATGATTCTAAGAAACACAAATGCCTTTTCGTAACGTGATTCCCACTCTGCATGTTACCATATGATTACGATTAGCACTATTGCATAAACATTCCCATTGCTTTATTTTTATTTATTTATTGTTGCAATAAAAGTTAGGTTAAGAGGATCCAGGTGCCGCATTTTGAACGTCAGTTAGTTACTAAGGACGAAAATCGCTTAGCACAACGGCGTTGCCAGTTTGTACCAGCCGCGTCATATCGAAGTGTGGGATTTCGATTTCAAATGATGTCGATGGGGGTTACAGAATGCCAAAAACTAATGCTATCGACATCGGACATTTCGATTTGTGAAGATTTCGATTCGATGCACTCATTTCGACTGAAGTTTCAGAATAGGGCTGAATGTCATTATTTTGCAAGCGTCGTGGGTCATATAGCAACCTCGCTTTTTGTTCTAAGTACAAATATTCGCTATATCGTGTGTTATGCTACCATGGCAATATACTTATGTAAATCAAATAACTGGGATTAATCATTAATCATCTTAAAATCTTATGAGCTGAAGATCTTTGAATATTATGCTCTAGAATATCAATTATTTTGGAATCTCAGTCGGTGTCAGTTTATATTTCGTTTTTTGGGATTTTAGTCGTTGTATATATCAGTTGTTTCATTTCGAGTCACTATGAAAAGTTCAACACTTCCTTGATGATAAATTGCTTCGTTTGTCGTTCGTTGTAAAAATTACTGAGAATGTATAAATTTCATCGTAAACATGCCATACTGTTTCGCCCCTAAATTATGTTTCCGTATATTGAATAGCTATAAAATATGTGTGCAATATATTTAATCTCGCGGAATAACCGTTTAGTCATATCAGCTAAATTAAATTTTGCTAAATTTATTTTATAATAGCAGAGCACTATAGCAAAATACAGAAATATGGTAGAGACAAATTCTGAAATAGGTATTTTAAATCAAAGTAAAGGGCATATATCCTGTATATAATAATTATTGTTAACCCTCAAGTACTGTCGGGTGTTCATGTTACGTAATTGCCATAGCTGGGTCATTTTGACTCCCATGTTTATGATTCTGGAATTCAAGCAAATGCTACATCTTGGTGCTACTTCTTGATTTCATAAATGATGGGATCTTGTACAAAATATATATATTGTTCCAGAAAACTCAAAAAGAAAAATGGTAAAAAGATTATTGCGTATATCATATATATTTGGATTTAAGAGAAAAGTAATCACAATTTGTTCTTGTTTATAAACTAAATAAAAGCTTATTTGGCAAAATGTTTTTCTCTTGTTTACGCCACTGGATCGCATGTAAATAAATAAAAAAATATTCTACATATAACAGAATGCTGAATGTTTTATAAAGAAGGATACAGTAATAAAATAATTATCACACCTTCACTAAATAAATCCAAATAGGTAAAGGAGTTGAGGTATTCAATGTCATAAATCGAAAGAATCCTCAAGTACAATAGCAGCCGTATATAAAATAAATCGCCTATAAAATTTCCCTATTCTGCAAACTTATAACTATGAAAGTAATAGAATAAATGTGCTACAAGAATTCCCTGCAAACAGGGTAGCTATTGTAAAAATTTTAACTGAAATAGCTTTCGTATCTTAGAATACCCCATATGCCTTGATATTGCTCGAATGTTTTTCTTATTTCATACATATTTCCCAAGTGCTTACAAGATATTTGGAGAAATTTACAAATATGCGAGTAGAAGGAAGTATAATATCATTTATAACATTCTTGTCAAGTGACATTAAAAGAGATATAAAACTTTTTGAGATGGGTTCTACAGTTCGATACTTAATCAGAAATATCTGAAATGTGTGTAAAAGTTATTTATTGATGGTAACATATATTTCCATATTTTTTATTTTCTAATGATGTTTTTTTTTCAGATACACCTGATAAGCTTTTTGCGCTTCATTTTTAAGAAATCATTTGAAAGCTGCTTTAAAAGAAGTTGAAAAAATATAAATAAGACATAATAATTTTATAAAGTCAAAAAAAATAATTTGTTACAACACATAGAGTAAAGCCTGGGAAACGTATGTGTAGTATCATGTAAGCAAAAAACAAATGGTAAATATTTAATTTTTTTGGTTCAAAAGTCGAGAAAGTTTTTAAGAGTTTTATCGACTTTTGAGATATCATAAGATTTTAAAAATAAATAAAAATTAACAGTTCGTACAGTACCAAGTTCTCTAATGCTGACTATAATAAAACTGTGACTATAATAATAATGTGGTGCCTTAGACAACCATTGAGTCAAAATTGGTTATAATATATTCTTGCAACGTGTCTCTCGAGTACTTTTGATATTTTCTTGAACCCCATTATTTTTGTAACTTAATCAGTGTCATTTAACAAAAAAAAATATTACTTTAGCTGGTAAGGTAAAAAAGAGAAATATATAAGAGAATGGGTAATGTTTGCTTCCGTAACGTAAAGTAACACCAAAATGATTTAAAAAAGATAAGGAGAAGAAACAAAATGTTTTGGTGTCTAATGAATTATTGGGCAACACTTATTAGTGCAAAACAGGTACTAAAACAAGATACTACAAAACTAGTGTGCAAATACTTACTTGTAAATCAAGAACAGCAACTTACAACTGTACACACCAAATTTTCGGAAACAAAAACATGTGCAAATTTTCTGGATTTTTATGACAACTTTCAGTGTTTACAGTGTACAGTTTTGGAAGAAAACTTCTGTATTTTTTCTCGGCTCACCTGGTTTCCGACACCAGGTGATTGGACTAAGATACCATTGATGCTCAGTGCTGCATCAATGATTCATGATATCTGTTACAAATATACATATAAAACTGGGTATTAATCTTGTCTTTAGACCTTGAAATTTCTTAATAAGCGCCACAGCGGAAACGGTGTTGCATTAAAATCGAGGTAATGTAGGTAATACTTTAAAAGCTTCATTTTAGGTAAAGCTTCTCGAACCCGCGAAAGTGAAACACGTGCTTCTGATAAGGGACTATTAAACAGATTTAATTTTACCTCAATGATGTTACACGCCTATTGAATTGAGTCAATTTCGCGAATTGTAGTCAAGTTTAATTGCCTTAAAATTGAAGAAATATTCATACCAATAGTTTAGTTTCACTGAGGAAATCCTATGATACAAATTCTATTGATAGTCAAGAATTAATATTCAGATTGGAGATTTTATTAAATTTGTATTTCACTATTTATTACTCTGAAGGGGTCAAATATACAAATTAGTTTTTTGGTCAAAGTTAAATGGACAGGAGGTTAGAGGAATATTGTTATTGGCCATTGCGATAGAATGCCCCAATCGGGGCCCCAACTCCTTCAGAGTATTGCGATGCGACGGTGTTGTCAACCTAAGGGTATGTCTTCTTAGTAGCAAATGTTCGAAGCAGTATGCTTATCTCCACCGCCCTCTCTACTTAGGCATTATAATAGCCACCTTCTGAAGCCGCGATAAAGTTTTTTCAATGAGGTTCTTGATGGCTGCATATATTTTGCAGGTGATGCTGGCAATAGATTTTATAATCTGGTACATGCTATTTGGGAGAGCAACGTTTTCCTCTGTGTCAGGTCTGACGCGTCGGGAATTCGCAATTCCCAATTACTAATTCAATTTCGGAAAACACATCAGCTTTATGATCCCCTTTCAAATTAACAATCATGTACGTTATGAATTATAGGACGTCAATACTGGAATTAAATAAATAGTGATTTCAGGCAAGCATTGATCTCGTCGGCCCTAGTGACCCGGGGTTAATGTGCCTAAGATATGCCTGAAGTCACCAGGTAGTCTCTACCCATAGCATCTTGTCTGAACTGCGAAGGCCCTTCTGTTGAGAGTCTCGATCCCGCCATTATATAGCGTCTCGGAGGTCTCAGACAATGACCTTGTATTTGTGCGACATCTGGACAAGGCATTGCTAAGAGGTTCTTCCCATGGCGGGAAGTATCTTTTTATGAAAAAATTGTTCTCCAACAACTATGGGGAAAAATAATTTTTCCGATTGTCAATATTAATAAAAGACCCACAAAATATGTCTTAGTATTACGCTCCAGAGTACCTTCAACAGCGATTAAAGTAGGCAATAAAAGTTTGCCTAAGATAGCTCAGCTTAATAAAATTTAAAAAAATAAATTATTAAGTTCGGTGGACATCAGTGGACGCCACTGGCTATGCGCAACCAAGTCAGATAGTTCCCAATTATCCTGGGTATCGAACCTACTCTCTGTAATTTTTGGCGAAAGAAAAATGAAACAAAATATACTTACTAATATCTAAGTTTAATTTAAAAATTCAAGGTCGAAAAAAGCATTAAAACGTTACCTAAAATTTGCATGAAGTTACATTGTTTTACATTCAAGATCACACATAAATCAAATATTTATACGGACCGTAATTTAAAACTAAATCCCAAAACGTGGTATGGTACACGGAAACATTAAATTATTAGATAAACATCTTACTACTTACCTACTACTTGCTATTGTGTCGACGTCAAAGTGCACGATGACCCTACAACCAATATTAACAAGAAATAATACTATACCTATAAAAACATATTATCGAAATAGTGAAAGTATAGGTACAGGTAAATACATATTCAATTTCGATTTTGAAATAAACATACCATACTATTTCATTAACGGTAACCTTCAGGTACCTATTCGTACACTATGAAAATTAATTTGGGTAAAGTTAAGTAGAATGGGAGTTTAAACGGTAGCCAAGGGCTCATAATCATTATCTATATGTACATACTAGTAGTATCAAGAATCATTAAAAGAGGGTATGCCTCCCTAAAGTATGCTTAAACTAATGTCACATGTAAAGTGGCAGCAAGTATTCCAGTAAGGTGGGTCTCTCCAGCAAATCTACGTATATAGTTTATAGATTTCAACTAGCTGGTAGCCAAGTCAAATGACAGTTTGAGATGGATTTACCAAGTTACCATGTTACAAGGTGCCAAGGTTACAAGATGGAGTGACCTACACCTACACTCAACTTGCCCTGCATGCATCACATCTAATAAATATGTGTAAGTAGTAAAGTTCTGAGAATATATCTACATGCAACACTTACTGAGTCGATGGAAGCGGCTTCGAAAGGTTGCCCAATGACGTGTCCCTCAATCAACGTAACACAGGGTCTAGTGAACCCAATAGAAATGAAACAGAAAATGGCCTAGTAGCAACGAACAAAAAAACTCGTTTACCTAGTTCAAGAAGTTGAATCCGACATACCGTCGAACGTGTGCGGGTTATCAAGCCACAACAACACACCACTGATTTTCTTATTAAATCCCACTCTACTATAGAAATAACAACGTATTTATTTCATAAGGAAACACTTTTTAAACTTGAACTATAAGTAGCGTTACTGCCCATTGCACGAGCCAAAAGGAAAAAAAATGGCTTCTCGCAAACGACCTAGACGATGGCCTCGAATCAGGTCAGCTGCCATATATCTATTCACAAAGCCTAAGCGCGCCAATTATAGAAAACAGTAGGAAAAAAGATCAGAGAACAAAGAAAAGGGACATAACTAGATATGCTTACAATATTCAATACTGTTCTATGAAAAAGAAGAAATTACTATAACACAAATATGTACCGCTAAGAAACTCGTCATATACATGCCTTGAGATATAACCACAAATGTTAGAGGGCGTGCGTAGTCGCTTTTCATAAAATGTGAACCAATGAAAAGTGACCATAACAATAGATGAAATAGCAAAGAACCTTCAACCTTATTAAAATAGAATGGGCGCAGGTAAAAAGATAAAGATCTGTCTTAAAAATATTTTTGATGTATTTTCCCTACTATTTTTCCGCCTCTCCAGACTATAAGAATTATGATAAAAATTCTCCTGCCGACAATTAAAATAAATCATTAAAAATTACTAAAAATTAAAATTTATTTAAACCCATTAAATATGAATAAGAAATGAAAAAAATCACATACATACCATCACCTCTTTTTATATTATAATTTTGACCGTGACCGTGCTGAGGAAATAAGGTCCTTCATAATTAAATTAGATCATCGGTCATTGATAAGTGTTCAAAATTTCAGTCTAATCTGACTTTTTGAAGTGGTTGAAAATCTCGTTCGAAGATTCGGTTGCAAGATACAAACATACAGGTGAAGCTAACAAAGAGGAAACATTTGGCAGATCACGCTACTCCCAGATTTATACTTATTAATTATCATAATATTATACATAACACCACGGATTATCACATCTGCGATAATACTTTTTAGATACAGAGCGAATTAATGATTTATCAAATTGTTAAATTGACTACAACGGTTCTAATTTCACTCCCAGTCAATATCTAATATCTGCATAATATTCTCAATTCCTTTGTAAATTTCCGGCTCGTCAATTTTGCAGCTCTCTCTGGCTTCCATATCTTTTATGAGTTCTCTGGCAGAGGAAATTACTTTTCAATGCGACATTTTTAGTGTGTATATATTTAAGCCTGCTTTCATCATTAATACTCGCTTCCGTATTACAAAATGCATTTACATATAGATATATGACGGCACAAGTCTCTACTTTCCAGCACGAATTAATTATATGGTTTTCCATTCTTCTAACAGGAATATCAAGTTGTATATATATATATATATATATATATATATATATATATATATATATATATATATATATATATATATATATATATATATATATATATATATATATATATATATATATATATATATATATTGAAATAATAAGTTATGTTTACTTAGAATTTTTATGTTAGTTTGATAATTTTTATTTTTAATTTAAATTTTGTTACTCAAGTTTAGAAGCCAATTGAAAATTAGATATGTTAAAATTATAATATATGTTTTTATGTTATACCTCACTATTGGGCAACATATGAAATATTACGTAAATTTACAGGTGTCGGTTAATTAGGGAAGATAGCAGAAATTATACATCCACAACTAGACAATATATATATATATATATATATATATATATATATATATATATATATATATATATATATATATATATATATATATATATATATATATATATATATATATATATATATATATATATATATATATATATACAACTTACCCAAATTTAACACAATTTTATTCACAATCTTGTTATCAAATTTTTATAAATTGCTTGCAATTAGAGAAATATATTTATAATTTACGTTATATGCAATCATTTATACACATTTGTGTATAAATTGAAATATTTGGTTATATTATCATGTACCTACTAAAAATTGTCTACTAATTTAGATATAAAATTCTATATTACACATCACTCCATCTATCGAGTCGTAGCTAAGTATCAAACCTTTAATATGCCTCTCTGATGTCTGGGTATTATGTAATATAGATCCCTATACTGCGAAATAAATTAAATAAGTAAGAAACTTGCCTTAAACCTAATCACACGATAGATCGATGCTATAGATCGTCTTTTATCTATGCTGATGTAATATCTATGCTCTATGAGTCATATATTCTAAATTCTAACCTAGGATATGGAATTTACTTACTAATATTTTAAATTTATTAAGTTTTTTAAAAGAAATGGAATCTAATTTAATGGATTTATATCTCAAAATGGTAAGTAAACTTAGCATGCATGTTATTCATTGATATATGTTAATTGGTTATCAAGTCTTGTTTATGTTCTGATCAGATATATAGGTATATATGTTTATAAGGTGTACCTTTTATATTGTTTCGCTTTTCGTTATTTTAGGCCTTGGTTCATTGCTGGGGTTTGCAATTATGGCCTGCTTACACTATCTCTCAGGCTTACACTATCTTGTGTAATGGCTAATAAATGTTCTTACTCTTGAAACTCTTGGAACCTCGTCTGCTTGCTGCATATTGAAAATTATTGTAGACGATGTTGTGAGTATTTGTATCCTTGGTATTTTTTCTTATTTCTTAATTTCATAATGAGAAGCTGTTAAAATTTTCTCTGCAACATGCTTTCTTGAAAACCCAATCGTTGCTACTCAATAAATTGTTTTTTCATATGTTTTTCACTTCCTTGGAAACCTTGTATTTACCTACTTGTTTAATGTTCTGTTTATTGTTTCTTTTTCACTTAATAAGTTTTTGACTATTGGAGTTTGGGCTGAAGATTTGGTAAAATATAAAGTAAACACTCAACTAAAATACGCAACTTTGTTTATTGAAGGCTGGTTCGTACAAGAGGTTACATTAAACTAACTAGCTTTTTATTTTACATATATCGCTTAGGTTTTATATTCCATGCGTCATTCTGTTTAGTCAGTAGTTTTCTGTTTACAATATCTTATTACTTGACTATTTTTACTTATTATAAATTCTAATTACATAGAGTTTTTTACTAATAATATGCAATGAAAAGTTTATTTATAGTATATTCTTATATGTATATCGAACTTATATGTTCGCTCTCTCGCTACAATCTCTGTTTGTTTCAATATATATAATATTTATATACCGGGTGTCTACGATATTACTAGCCTTTAACTTCCTTGTAAAAAAATATCGATATAAAATTTTCGGAAGTTGTATGGTTGACAACACAGGTGCACAGTTTGATTGCTTCAAGATATGATTGCCATTTCCGGTTTAACCGGAAACAGGATAAACTTTGTTATTTTTAATGGAGCACCCTATATATTATTAGAAATTTAGATTGCCCAGAAAATTCTAGTTCCAAAACATGTAGCATACTCTATATTTATCTTGAAAATGGCGATTGAAAATGTTATAGCAATGATAAATTACTTAATTTTCACTTACCAGATAAAATTATATGAAAATATGAGCTCCATACATAAGTAAAATATAATGATTTCCTAAACAATTCAGAATCTTTTTATCGGTCATTTGTAAAAATTTTGAGTCACTAAGGTTTATAAGTAGTATTGTTTCATTGGTTCTCTACCAATGAAACAGCAATGCGTAATGAGGGTTGCCGATATCATGAATCGTTACATATATAGCGTAGATGTATTAAGTTTGCATACCAACATCAATTATGGTATCATACCTATATTAAATTAAAATAAAATACATAGGTAGCTGTTTAATTTTAAATATTTATTGTTTATTAATCTGTATGATAATATCTTTTTAAATAAATGTAACAGATAATTCCAAGGTTGATATGTTGACTATAATTTCCTATTTCTCATTATGAAAATATTATTTTCACATATTCTTTCAGGATTATTCTTATTTCTTAGTATATGAACTGTTGTGTTTTGTTATATTTGTGTCCTATAGAGCCTTTATAACCCCTCTATAAGTAATTTCCGCATAGTTACATTAGCACAGCTTTCAATAAGTTATCGTGCAACGTTTCGCCCGCTATAAATAGATACATAGTTTCGGTTGACGGGCGTAGTAAATCTTTGCAAAGGATGTCGCGTTTTACTAAAGTGGGTGATTATGAAGTACAATTAGTTACCGAGAAAAATCTCTTTTGATGTCATTTAGGTCGAACCCACTTTATAAGGCTCAGGAAATAATTTCAAAGTAGTTCCAACTACATTATATTACGCAAGCTGTTGGCTCAAAATGATGTTACAACCACTTTTTCATGATGCAGCTAAGCTACCTTGTTGAAGCCTAGTTATCGACTTATGAACCTTACGTCGTATAGGGACATGGTGAGAATGCTGGCTCTACCGTTATATTCCTTACGTATCATATTCTTTCCGTCATATATCACATTCAATTGTTCATAATTTCTTTTTTGTGTGAGCTCCATATCCGGGAGAAATCACGTGAAGCCACATACTTAAATATAGAAATAGTGATATATCAAAATAATATAAGTGACGTAAAATATCCTTTTTACAATAGAATATTTTTAAAAAAACAGAAACAGACTACTTACCGATGCTGCATTTAACTCGTTTGCATTTAACTGCAAATCTCGTTGAAATCTGAACTGAAATTGACTTTTATAAGTATTTCACATAAGCTAAAATTTTTGTAGGTAGCTATCAAGATATTACGCTATTAAGATAATAACACCGGAAAATATTTATTTCATTGCCAGTGGATTAAACTACTAAATTAAAAATTAATATAACATTACGGTGGCAAGCTATGAGTAAAAAAATATATCTAAATCACTAGAAGATCAGTTTGTGAAGATAATTTTAATATAAGCAAAAAATATAAAATAACTAATTTTATGTTATCAACAAATTAATTCCTCACCTACAGCCACTGTAGTTTTTTGGCTTTTACGGCTGCGAAGGACGGCGAAAAGTTTGGAGCAGCAACACTACTTGGACCACGGCAGAACAATTAGTACTGGCACAGTTAGAACTGGAAAATAGTTTTCTAGTCATCTACAGTCATCAGAAGTAATTTTTGCTCTCCCTAAAAAAGTATAAACATTTCCGTACGGCTAATGGTCGTTGAAAAAACGCCTAATGTCACCGCAATGTGTGGGGTAGGGGTTGTTTTTGGAGGTCAACCATTCACTGGCGACTTCGGAACTTTTTTATTTTTGTAAATTATTTTGTAATAATAATATTATAATCTCCGAACGGTGATTGAAAAATGCGTGATTGAAAAATTTGGTAGGTTCATTAAAAACTGCTTTACTGTAAAGTGTATAGTGTAAAGAACTTAGTAAATAATTCTTTTGTTTCGCTATTTTTAGTTAAATAGCCTACATTTAAGTCCCCATATATGAGATTATTTTGCAAGACTTATTTTTTCTACACAATAAATTGAGACATTTCGCAAATTGCAATAAAAATAGTGCATAACTGGATTTGCATGATCTCTATATTTTATACCTAAAATATAATAAATAACATCACTTTTATTTGATTTTATAGCAGTGAATTCAAAATATTGATCTAGATAAAAATATTTCAACAGTATTTAGCAGGTACATCTTTTACTATGATTATGAAACACCACCATGAATATTTGTTTTAGAATAAAAACTATTCACACTGTGTCCAGGAAAGTAGATGAAACTATTTTCATTTACTGAATCCAACTCTCAGATATACACAATATGGCAATGATTCAACTGATAGAAAAACTAAATAAGTCTTCAACTCCTTATTATGCGGATATAATAGTTCCGATATGTAAGTAAATGTGTCAGATAAATATTAATTATTATAACGTTCAGATAAATTAAATAAAATACAAAATCATATATTTTCGTCGCCGAACTGAATGCAAAACATTTCCAAGCAATTAAAAACCGGATTACTATTAATAAAGCGGAAGTAAGTTTCGTAGAAAAGGATTTTTAAGTTCGTGCGAAGGAAAGTAATGCATAAAAAATAAACTTTTAGATGAGAACTTTCCGAACACCCTTAGAGGTACTCTAACGTAATGGAAGTTCTTGTAAAATTCATAAGCGGGAATATGAATTAGAAAACGCCTATCATTAATGGATTTTTTCTTTTAGAAATTCGTAATACTTCATTGAGTCAGTATGTTAAGGAGAATAAAGCAAGACTAGGATTCTAAATTAAGAGAAACATACAGGGTCATCGGCGACGTCAGTTTATTAAACGTTACTTTGTAACTATTGGCATTTTCATTAAGTTAAATGAGTATAGAGAGTGCAGCAACGAAAATTCTGACATTGGTATTTTGGGTAATAACTGCATAAATATAAAGAAACTCACGAACAGGCGATTTTATTATGGAGGGGAAAACTGTTTTTCCGTCTTTCAACATAGGGATGGAGGGGCGTGTCGTAAATTTGCTTAGTTTTTAAAATATACCTGTAGCAACCGTTTTACCTACACCTCTTCCAATGAAGCAGGTCGAGTAGCATAGATTCTGCTCTTCAAGTGACCCCACAAAAAAAGTGAGTGAGGACCATCCTATGGAACGTCTCATCCCTATCCAGTACCCCAGGAAGTGCTGCTAAAAATACTGACGAACAGGTATAGTGCGTAAGCACCATCTTGAAGAAATATCAGCTGAACGTCTAAATAGTTTTAGTTATTTTCAACATTGTCATGTTAACATGGGATAACTCGTGCCTTTCAAAATATTTCTTAAACGATTAAAACCAGTCATTGAAGAAAAAAACATAATTCCAGATCATCAGTTTGAATTCAGAGAGAGTTATTCAACTATAGATCAGGTCCATAGGTTCACAGATGTAATTGAAAAGTCGCTGGAGGAAAGAAAAGTTTGTTCTAGCGTCTTTCTTCATGTAGCACAGGCTTTTAATAAAGTATGGCATGAGGAACTAATATCGCATGGCATATTATGACACGATAGCCAGCCTTGCTGATTACACTGCTATAATGGCTGTAGGCGATCACCAAAAAGCGGCAATAAATCTGCAAATATTAGTTAACAAAATCAACACCTGGACTAAGTAATGGAGAATCAAACTAAATCAGAGTAAATTTGCCCATGTTAATTTCACAAAGAAAAGAGACCGACATATTCCTTTAACATAAACAATATCCAAGTACCATATGCTGATACATATTTGGATATAACACTGGGTGCTAAGCTACGCTGGAGAGCTCATGTAAAGAAAAGGAAGAATTAGATATCAGATTTACAAAAATGTATTGGCTGCTTGGACGAAATTCCACACTGTCAATATAAAACAAAGTACTTTTGTACAAACTAATTCTCAAACCCGTATGGATATATGGCATCCACCTGTGGGGTTGTGCCAGTAAGAACAATCTAGATGTAATCCAGCGATTCCAAAACAGAGTCCTTAATACTTTAAGGAGCATTATTAATGCCCCCTGGTGGAAATAGTGACCTCCATAGGGATATGGGAATGGACACCGTTAACCAGACCATCAGCGAATTCGCCAAATCTCACGAACAGCGACTTCGTCACGTCACGTCATCGTCACGTCAATGTCGAAGCCATCCAGCTCCTCGACAATACAAACCAGATCAGAAGGCCCAAGAGGATCAAACCCTTCGAGCTAGTATAATTTCGTGTTAGTGCAAAAGCAGAGAATAGTGTCTGTGTACACATTAATATTAGTGTAATTAAGTATAAGAAAAATATAAGGACCACTAGTTAGTAAGTTCTTAGATATAAGTTTTGTAGCAGTAGTAAATTAGGTTAGAAAAATATTACTCATTGACCTAAGTTCAGATCAGATTGTAATTACAGATGTTTGTAAAATAAAAAAATGTGCCTTTCAGAATTCCAAATACGTTTTTCCCGGCGGATTGTTTTCTAAAAAAGGGCCAACCATGCAATCACCATAAATTCCAGCATAAACCTTTAATTTTTAGCGAGTATGTACATAAAACATTCGGGGATTAGAATCAGAACAATAATGATGAGTATCGCGATTAACCATACCGTTTTAAAAAAATAACGCACCAAATATTAGATTAGTAATATATTATATTATGTATAATATGTATGTATGTATACATACCTAAGTAACCTACGTGCGAATGCAAGTGGGGATTTGGTTTGATAGGTATATCTAAGATTACTGATACTATCGTCAGTGGAGAAACTGGGGATTTCTACTACCAAAGACCATCTGGTATCTTTCTTTTTAAACCACCAGGGCAAGTGACGATAAGTGCCGATAATTTGATGGGTACACGATCGAAGGTCTTTCCAGGTTTTGGTAGCCACTTGGTATATATTGGTATACACCGTGGTGTTTGATAGTTTAAACTGACAAACAATTGTTAGTTTAAACTGACAAACAACTGAGAAACAATTATAATATCTAATTATAAATTAGATTTAAGATTATAAGTTGGTTAATATATTTATCGGATGTGGTCTTTTACTTAGGGAGGATTCTAATAATAATTTAGCGTTGGGAAATTATCATGGTTGGAGAATTTGCGGGTTCATGTATCGGCAAGTGATGAATTAGGAATTAGGGTTATGGATATCTTTGTGGAATTGAGGGAATAATCTTTGGAGTATATAATCAGTTTTGATGCGGGTTCCGGTGTAATTTCATAGGAGGGCCACGCTGTTGGACCCCGGGAGACCAGTAGTAGCATTTTGCGGCACTTCGAGATGTTTTTCCTCGTCAGGTCGGTCTGAGCGGGTTCATGAGAGGAGGACCATTCCTTACTTTTAAGTAATGAGGCTTAAGATGATTTAAAGTGACACCAACTGCAAATACGTATACTACCCATATTTATAATGCCTTCATCTTTACATGATTTATGAAAATATCTTACGACCAATGAGTGATAGTATTCGTGATATTCTGTATTGGGTAGAATAATTTAATGTATTATTATAATAATTATCAATTGTGTTAATTATATCTAAGTATTATTATAATTTAAATATTGATACTTTTAATATTGTTATAGCGTGTGCCTCTTAGTTATTGTTGAAGCCGCATGTATATCCAAACGCCCACGCTAACCCTTAGAGGTACACAAAAGATACCGCTTGTCCTTTGCCTTCCTGCCTCCAGTCGCACAGAAACACAAATTACACAAACCAGTAGTCTGGTTTTTATAATGCTTTTTGCCTTGGAGCGCAGTGAGGTAATAAATAAATAAAGCCGTTTCCGAGGTAGGGTCATTTAGGTTTTGTAAGTTTGTTTTTTGGATGTCTCAACCGATAGTCCGGTGGCCATTTGGCGGGGGATTTCCTAACAATGCGTTTACTTGTGACTTTTGTGGAGATCTCTGGCGGTCCTGCTTTTGTGCACAGTGGTCGTGAGTCATAAAAAGCTATTAAGGGGATAAATTGCACATAACTAAAGTTAGTTGTTTATGGAATTGCTCTGCGTACTTATCTCCGGTTAAATAAGACGTACAATGTCCGAACCCATTGGAGTAATATTTCAGATGATGATAGCAATCATATTTTTATGCTCTCGCGTCATTAGGGAGAATAGGAAGCTGGACAGTAATTGATTGAGATAAATCAGTGATGGAGTTTGTTGTGATATTATTTAGTTTAGAAACTATGGTTTTTGGAATTTTGAAGTCCATTCTAGAAAAAGAGAACAATTGAAGATATTTATGTAGTACTTCTACGTATTCCCAATTCTGTTCTATGTGATTTATATGCGAGGCAATGAAAAATTAAAAATAGTAGAATTTCGTGGCTTTTTGTTGTTAATTTTGTTGTTAATTAAGTTCAATTAGGTTTAAGTTTAAAATTAATTATCAATTCCTTCACTCCATGCAATGCAATATAAAAAAATAATGGAAAAAACTGTACTCAACATAATTAGGTCTTTACCATTATTTATATTTTATCATATTTGCAATTAGATACACCAAACTATATTTTTTAGCAAAATGTACGTTCCAAAGAGAGCTAACCACTAACCGACGCCTCATAGCGTTAAACGTTGGTCAACAATTGATATAATTGTGTTATATGTAATATGTTTTGTTTTAGGCTTTTGAAATAAAAATATTTTATACTGAAATAATATAATGGAGAAATATTTAATATGATTATAGGATACTTACTCTATTTTCTTCCCTATTGAATCCTTGCCTGTTTTATGGGCGCCAGTTCTACGAACAGTAATTTTTATTTTAATTGAAGGATCACTTTAGTCATGAGCACTCTATAGTCTTAGAGGGGGTCCAATTAGGTCTATTATATAAATTTCTTTAAAAGATTATTTGTAAGATGAAGTTACTGACTGAAAATTGTTGTATTTTATTTTATGCAAAATTTTATTAAATTTATTAAAATTTAGTGAAGCTCAAATTGTATTAGTTTTTGAATTATTTCCTGAAATCTTCAAAACAAGAAAGAAGTTGATTGCATATAATGCATATGATTATGTTTATTATCAGATATGGTTGATAAAAATAAACAAAATATTAGAAACTTATTCCTGTCCTGCAACAAAACCTACGTAACTTAAATCTATTACATGGGACCAAGTCCTCTGACACAATATTTCTGAGTACTAGCAATTTTTGAATTGTTTATTACCTTGTAAAAATATGTTAATCCTTTTATCACCACGCATAAGACTTATCACTTTTTTGGTTTCACTGGTACATGAACTAACAAATGCTGCTGGGCTCTGGTGGTGGTGTCATCTAGCGGGATGTCGCTGAACTGCCTCTGGAATGCTGAACTGTCTTTACTGAATCTCGCCTTGGGATTTATTTACCCTTAAATTTATAACTTACTGCTGCTGTATTTGTAATCTTCTATCACTTTAATTACTGTGAAAAATTATTTCCTTTTCTTGTTTGATATTGCTAGCAAATTTCTTCTACTGGGCTGGGACGCTACCAAGCCGTTCACTTCTTACTAGTAGAAAATGACGAAAACACTTACTCAAGCAGTTTTTTTTTGCTTCTAGACCATTTGCACTAGTATTATTGCTCACTTAACAATTATTACTTTAAATTAGCAATTATTTTATAATAAATTTTCATGAAATGAAGGAGCGTGGCTGTTGATTCTTTGAACGCCGTAACTAGACTCTTAATAATGTTTGTAGTTTCTACGGATGTACCGTAATAAAAACAAATGCATCTTCCTGGTTACCAACTTCTCTTCTTGTTATGTTGTTTAGATCTGATTTTGATCTGTCAGTTTTATGACGCATGACCTGATTTCAAGGTCATTGTCTGGGCATATAGTACGAAGCCTTTCAATCCTATTTCCTTTTGCCTCGTGAATGAGTGGTAACCCGACATATTTCAAGTTTAAAAAGTGTTTTCTTATTAGAATAAATACGTTGTTATTTCCACGATAATGTGGGATTTAAGATTTAAGAAAATAACTGTGCTGTGTTTTTGAGGTTTGCTAACCGCGCACATTCGATGGTATATCGGATTCAACTTCTTGAAATAGGTAAGCGATTTTTTTTGCCATAAGGCCATTTTCTATTTCCAAATCTTTGTGTTCTCTAGAGCCTGCGATGCGCTAAATTCCTAGTGTTGATTGCGGGACACATAACATTAGGCAACCTTTCGAAGCAGCTTCCATCAACTCAGCTTCTTACGTCGAGTGTAGGTCATTTCAACTTGTAACCTCGCCACCTAATAACCTCGACATCTTGTAACTTTCACATCTTAACCTTGGCACCTTTGTAACATTGGTACTTGTAACCTGCTAACTTGGGAACTTTATCTGTAGCTCCACCTCAAACCGTCGTTGGATTTACCTGCACCGATTAGTTTAAGAGTACTCTTTTAATGATTCTTGATACTATTATAGTATGCACTTATAGATAATGATTAACTAGCGTTTAAGCTCTCATTTTACTTGGCTTTACCTAAATTAGTTTGCAGAGTGTACGAATAGGTACCTGAAGGATGCCGATACTTACATAGTATGTTATGTTTATTTCCAAATCTAAATTGAATATGTATTTACCTGTATGCTTTCGCTATTTTGATAATATGTTTACGTAGGTATAGTCCTATTTCTTGTTAATTTTGGTTGTGGGAAGGTCATAGTGCACTTTGACATCAACACAATATTAAGTACCTAGAGGTATAATATATTGTTACGATTCTCGTAACTTCTTGGGCTAGGGTTAGTTTTAATATAACCACATTCTCTCACTACAACTAACTTATTTATTTATTCATACTATTACTGTGACACCTTTGAGGAACACCTATCACTATTTAACAAATTAATATTACTTACATTATTCCTTTCACTGAATCTACCCCCATGGTTTCAGGAGACGTGTCAACTTGTCCATCACAATTCTGCAAACCAAATAACTCTTCCCAGCTTGCTATCTCCCCCCAAAGACCTTCCATTTCCTATTTTCTTGTCACCCGGGGATAAAAACAAGTCTAGCAGATTCACTATTCAATAAGTTCAATGTTTTCTACTTCCTTTAAAGTTCCATTCGAAATATCTTTACTCAGCAAATAAACTGTAATGCCAATAAATGATATAAGATACCTTACATCCTTTATAGCATCCGGAATTTATTCATTATTAACATGGAACTTATTTGACTTTGTAAAATTTATAATTATTATGCATTAATTTACTATACAGTGTGTTTTCTAATTTGTTGCCAAAATATGTTTATTTTTATATCTAGTTATTTAATTATAATTGTGACAATATAATGAACGTTTGATAAAAGATATGTGTTTATATGTGTTGATTTAAAACATATACCTATGTACAATACATTTTGCTATTTAGTTCTAAATTACAGTACGTATAAATATACAATTTGATTTGTCTGCAATCTTGCATGTAATTTGACTTCACTTTAATTTCCATCAAATTTGTATATAACCTTTGATAAATTTTTAGTCTAAATTTTTTTATTAAAATTATTATTTTAATATACTGTGTTTCTTATTTTTCTCTCACCAAAAAAATACAGAAAGTGCCGAGAGTAGGTTCGATACCCAGGATAATTGGGGACTCTCTGACTTGCTTGCGAACAGTCAGTGGCGTCCACGGTTAATTAGTGACTACGGTATCCACCGCCCTTACTAATTTAAATTTTTTTTATTCCTTAAGCTGAGCTAGCTTAGGCAAAATTTTATTACTTACTTTAATCGCTGTTAGATGTACTCTCGTTCGTAATAATATAACTTTTTTTAACCAGGTTTAAGTGATAGAGCACACTAGGTGTGAACTTCCCCTTGTGATTTCAATATTTAATTTATGCTACATTATGCTACATTAAAACCATATGGAGTATTATTAATTTCGAAAGAAAGGGCAAAGACGCAGTGAATATTTCGGCCATATCTCCTGACGAATTCAATATATTTTTTACTAAATTTTCTCAAACTATTATTAGGTCAATTGATTCACATAACCATGACCCTATAATATTCTTAAAGAACCATCCAAAATCAATTTCATCGTGTTTTATGTCTGCAATAATAGAGACTGATGTACGTCAATCTATACTGCATTTAAGTAACTCTAGCTGTCTGGACTATTATGGACTTAACAGCCACATACTAAAAACAGCCATGGAGTCCCTTATTTGTCCACCGACAGTATTTTCCAATATGTTTATGGAAGAGAATATTTGGCCTGATTCGCTAAAGATAAGTAAGATCTTACCCATTCATAAAATAGGCGATAAAGATGTAATTGACAATTTTCGGCCTATAGCAATTGTGCCCATCATATAAAAAAATTTTGAAAATATTTTAAAAGGAAGACTACTCTCTTACTTAGAGAGCAAATCAATCCTTTCGCCATCTCAATTCGGCTTCAGGAAGGTGTTTTCTACTAATCGAGCTCTATTAGCGGTATTGGATGATGTGGTTGAGGGACTTGGTAACAGTACTCCAACTCATTCTGTGTGATCTGACGAAGGCATTTGACTGCGTCAAGATGGACATTTTGCTGCTCAAACTAGAATACTATGGTATACGTACTAATATTCTAAAACTCCTGCGATCGTATCTTTTCGATAGGCAGCAGTATATCTATGTCAATAATATTGCTACAGATATGCTACTCACACGTGGCCCACAGGGCTTGGTGTTGGGACCGATACTGTTCCTTCTCTATATTAATGATTTGCCACTAAGTATCCATAACAGCTCTTGCATTTTATTGGCAGATGATACTACATTGCTAACACCAAGCTCTATCAATATGGGCATGGATAGTCTCAAAGTTGCTGAAAACTGGTTTTCAGATAATTTAAAACTGAATTCAATAAAAACGTAAGTACTAACTTTTACATCAGATACAGCTCGGATACAGTTTCATTGCTTAGCGTAACGTTGGATTTTAGTCTGAATTGGGGATCACATGTTGCTAATCTATGTTCAAAGTTAGCAACACAAATATTTGGCAGGAGGCAGTTGGGGCCTTCTGTGGATAACAATGTTATGAGAGTTATTTATTATTAGTTAGTATTATTTAGTATTAGGTATTAGTTTATTACTCCTTGATTCACAGTCGCGTGTCTTATGGTGTAGCATTATGGAGCAGTTCCAGTAAAGCCCATGGAGCATTCAGTCTACAGAAGGCAGCAATTCGCCTTGTCGCATCTGTGTCGAGTTGTTCTCCGAGCAGAGAACTATTTGAAAGGTATAGGGTTTTACCACTACCGTCAATGTATCTGCTAGAAAAAAAATGGTTAGTACATCAAAATTTATCCAGTTTGCCAACACTATCAGATGTGCACCAATATAATACTAGGCACGCTGGTAATATCTTGGTTCCATACTCTAGAATTAACATTTCTTTATTGTAAATTGTTTTTATTCTATAAACCTGTGTCAGTTGATTGTGTTTTACATATTTATATTTATATTTATATACATACTGTTTTATATTATTAATATGACTGAAAATGCTCCTCCCATGTATATGAATGGTCAATAAATTCTATTCTATTTCTATTCTATTCTTTTGTTTTACACTTTTTATTTAATATTCTGTAATTTTTAAATAAAGGTATATATTATTATAATAAGTACATGTTTATAACTTGTTTATCATGACAGCTGCAGCTGCTTATAGGTTAATTCTCCACAAACGTAAACTGTACCTTTAAATCCATAACTTTCTTGAAAAATCTTAGGCTCTGCATTTTTCCTTAGTCTTGTTTTAGTGATCCCAGCAAACATGTGTTCGTGATTTCGTTAAAGGGTTCGCTGCAGATTTCCAGGTTGTCTTACATAAAATTTTAATGTATAATAAGTAGGTATATAAAAATCAAGCCAACGAAAAACCAAATCCACCGTCCAAAGGTGCTTTTATAATATCATATATCCGCCGCGTCGGTAGGGTCCGCAATTATTCTAGATTGCAAGATAAACTGTTTAATAATTGAACTGACTGTTTAATTAATTTCTTGTGTTCGTAATACCAACCATATTTAAGGGTAGGTTAGTAGAATCCCGGCAGCTACTCCTAAATGATTAAAACATAAGATTTATTAACGTCGAAAGCAAAAACAGTAAAATAAGGTTAGAATACAACCCAAAATTTAATGAGTTATTACTTTTTAATTACAACGCATTATATAATTAATATTCATAATCTGTAAACAATCTACGGAGGCCCCTTCCACGGTAATGGGTTTCACTTTGAATTTTCCGATGCAAAAACTGTATTCTTCCACTAAATAAGGTAAATAGTGTACATCCCTTACAAAGTTTCCGCATTACCCTTTCTTTACTTGTGTTCCTGTTACGTTTTAGCAGAACACCATCATTAATATTAAGTTGGCCTCGCTGTTCGTTGCAAAGGTGCTCCTTCTATCAAGTGCACAAGGCATGGAAATGACCCTCGAATTGGCCAGAGTAAAACTAATACCATAACATAGGTACTTCCCATTATAATGAATATTTGAAAATTCATGTACCCTTGCTGAATTGATGAACCTAAACCCATCTGGAAGTATACATATATTATATTTCATACAATGATCAAAATAATTAGAGGAACACTTGTACATCAATAAAATTAAAACGGTAAATTGAATGAATTCGAAATTAATAGTTCCTGAAATCCATATTTATTAACCATTAACTCACATAATTAAAATTAGTAGCAACACGTATTCTTATGGAACGCGTAATAATGGTAACGTACATTTTTCTTGAGGTACACATAAGCGTTCTCCTAAATATTTTGGTAGTATGTTAATTTGTGATGGCTTGTAAGGAATAGAAAGTGTCTTGTTCTTGATAGCTTATTTTGTGTAATGATTTTTATATGTGAATATCATTCATTCGGATTTTTGAACTTTCATTATAGCCATTGGAAGGCCCTTACATATGTCACATGGCACATTCTCTCACGTCAGTTTCTCTTTCTGGAATAGCCTAAAATGTCAATCTTCATGTAAAAATTACATGCAAAGTCCAACTTTTTGTCTCTCGAATTTCTTCGCAAAATAACTGATAGTTTGACAGTGAATTAGAAAATTGAAGCTTGCCATTAGGTCCTAGCTACCTACCTATAAATAGGTAATTATATTCAGGTTATAGGATTTGCCTGTGTATTATCATTTCTTATGGAAAATATGGCTTTCCGCAAACTTTATATGATGCAGTTCTCTACGTCCTGATTAAAAGTTCTCATGGACATCACTGAATCCTATGACCAGTTTCTTATTAGTTATGGTCAAAATGGTCTTTTTTGACTTTTAAGATATAGGTATTTTTTTAGACTTAGGTATTTTAAATATAAATGTACAAGTAGTATATTTTATTAATCTGATGAGAGAATAAAAGAGAATTTCTCATTAAGACAGACTCGTTTCCAAGGCTCAACGAATATGAGAACTTTTATTATCATAAATATTTAAATTTTGAAATATATCACGATTCAACTATAAAGCAGCACGTATATAGAACATATATAAAAAATTATACAATGTAGCCGATAACCTGTGGTCGATGTATATGCAAATCATTAATTAATAGGTAATTAAATTTTAATTACTAATTAACATGAGTCCTGGGATATCCGATATTTTTTGCTATGGAAAATGAAAGCATTATATAACTGAAAATGCCACGCTGTTTACTTCTGAATTTATAGCAGTTAGTTTTACTGTCACTAAATTCCTAAACTGAGTTGGGAGTGCGATGGGAGATACAACGATTGTCTCTTTGCTTTTACGGCAATCGCGTGTCCCTTTGCAGTGGGGTTAACAGGTTCATGTATAGAAAATCGACGCGCTATAAGTAAACCGCTGTAAGTAATCCGAGTACATGCGAGTACATGTAATTCGAGGACATGCAATTTTAACGAGTAATTGGTTATCTATGAATTAACGGTCTATTTTTATCTTTACCCGTAATTTCACTCATTTCTGTCTCTGGCAGAAATTAATCTGAAATAATATAAGAATAATTAACAACAAAATAAAATCTTTTTCTCCAACCGTCACAAGCTATGAAATTTTTTGGCTCTAGGACCGTCACTGTCAAATGTCAACCTTAAAGGCAGTTGTAAGGTATCCTCCATTTTGTCTCCTGGGAAAAACACGCAACCAAATATTTGCGCTTATACCAGTTCTTTGTATCCTTATACCGAACTTATACCAGTTCTTGCTTTTGAGAAATACGTCATGAATACATTTTCTGAATACAACTTTCTTTGCATCAATCCGTAAAACGTTGGTAGACACATTCATAAATTTGCGTATGCGTATTCGAGGACTACGTGTCCGAGGAATTTAGATAGAAACGTCAGTCTTAGGGAATATTGAATTTATTCGTTACTTTTACAACGCACTGTATAATATGTAATAATGCCACTTGAAAATGCTATTCCCGGAATTACTTTCTGAATCCATAAAATTAGTCCATCAATATATATAATACGGAAAATTTTACATTCATTTTCTCGTAGTATCTTTAAAACGTATTGATCATGGGATTTAAGTTATACGAGAGCCGGGTCTTGTCAGTTGAGGCAGGGTGGAGGTCATTTGCAAGGCGGGAATCATAAATAGTTTTTGAGACGTTTAATGTCCATAAGGGCTGCATGATGTCAGAGTCAAGCGGCGAACTAATAAATCACTTCTGACTCTTGGGTAAGCTAACTATATCTCGGTCTAGGCTCGGGCAAAAAAGTGATGAATTTTTTAATCAATATCAGTTTTTTACTTTTACTAATTACTTTTCTGCAAAAACCTCAGTACAACTTTCTTGTTACTTGCGTTACATATTATCCCGGAATCTTATATCATTCACGTAGTTCATTGGGGTAATTAAAAAATAATAAGACATAATAAGAAAGAACAATGAAATCGGTAATTTATAAATATTAATTATCATTTAACATATATAATGTAATGGTAGCAAATAATATATTATAAAATGTATTATAATTAATGTTATTCTATTTGATATATAAATATGTAAAATAATACTATAAAATCTGGAAAAGACAACGCATATGACACGGAAGATACAGCTCACTACTTTCAGAAATTATTACGGGTCATATGTACTAAGGGTGCTAAGGTTTCGAGTCTAACTTCTTGGAATATAATGTTTGTATGTTGTGGGGAAGTAAAAGCATCACCTGATATAAAGTGGCATCATTTCGCTATATTGTACAGAAATGAAAATTTTAATAATAAGCTGAAAACTTCCGAATACCAACTGTCTAAATTAATTTTATTGCATTTTATGGTAAGTTTCCGGCCATAAGAAATATTACAGCCGGAATGTAAAATGTTTGTGGATGGAGGCTGTAAATCATTGAAGTTCAGAATCATCGATATAGAGTACGTCCAAAGAGGGTTCGTTGTACATTGTCTCAAATCAGTTCCTTGAAATAATATGAGTAATATTTTGAGGTTATAATTCATTAATGTGCATTAAGGTGTTGTACTGCTTTCAATGCGTTCATATTTTATATTCGCAAAATAAAAAAATCGTTAAAACTGAATAGGTCTCTGGACTACACCTTCTTTCTTCACTTAAACCTCAGCCATTAATCATATAATATTATAAAACATTAAAATTATAAAAAGCAATGAAAATTTATATATAAAACATCCAGTTACAAAATCGATAACATAAAAATATTTATATAACAGGTAATCGTAGATTTCTATTCACTTAAAGAAAAGAGATATTTACACGAAATTGCTTCAATGCAATTAATATTATGGATCTATTCTTATATTATAACCTAAAATTTTATATAACTATATACACTATTAACATGTGCATTTATAAGAAGTTTAAAGGAATTTAACTATATTTTGAGCTTTAATATGGTGGATATCACTCTTGGTGAGTATAGTTGTATTCAGTATTCTTTATGTAAAAGTTTTATTGATATATGTAAATTTTGACTAGCTAGCTTTTTATTTTATTAATCAGATCAGATAATTTATGAAGGTTTAAAGCAGCCAATACATCTTTTAAATCTGATATCTAATTCTTCTTTCTTTTTTTTTGACATGAGCTCTCCAGCGTAGCTTAGCGTCCAGTGTTATACCCAAATATTTTGCTGTATCAGCATATATGGTACTTGGATATTGTTTATGCTAACAGGGATATGTCGGTCTCTTTTGTTTGTAAAATTAACATGAGCAGATTTAGTTTGTAACATGGGCAGATCTCATTTAGTTTGATTCTCCATTGCTTAGTCCAGGTGCTGATTGTGTTAACTGATATTTGTAGATTTATTACCGCTTCTTGGTGATCTTTGCCTACAGCCATTATAGCAGTGTCATCAGCAAAGGTGGCTATCGTGTCATACTCTAATTCAGGAATATCACTGCTGTATAGTAGATAAAGGGCTGGCCCTAATACACCCCTTGTGGTACTCCTGCCTTGATTTCTTTAAGTTCAGAATAAGCGTCTTCCTGCTTAATTCTAAAAGTTATATCTGAAATATAAGACTTCATTAATTGTGAGAACTGATTAGGCAGGAGCTTGCTTAATTTATAGTGAAGTCCCTCTTGCCATACTTTATCAAAAGCCTGTGCTACATCAAGAAAGACGGTAGAACAAACTTTTTTTCCTCCAGCGACTTTTTAATTACATCTGTGATCCTATGGACCTGATCTATAGTTGAATGACTCTCTCTGAATCCAAACTGATGAGCTGGGATTATGTTTTTGTCTTTAATGACTGTTTTTAATCTTTTAAGAAATATTTTTTCGAACAGTTTTGATATTACAAGAAGCAAGGAGATAGGCCTGTAGGACGAAGCTTCATTTGGTGAAGTCGCCTCCAGCGACTTTTCAATTACATCTGTGATCCTATGGACCTGATCTATAGTTGAATGACTCTCTCTGAATCCAAACTGATGAGCTGGGATTATGTTTTTGTCTTTAATGACTGTTTTTAATCTTTTAAGAAATATTTTTTCGAACAGTTTTGATATTACAAGAAGCAAGGAGATAGGCCTGTAGGACGAAGCTTCATTTGGTGGTTTTCCGGGTTTCAGAATCATTATCATTTCTGCTACTTTCCATGTCTTCGGTACATATTTTAATCAAAGAGATGCGTTAATCAGATAGGTAAGTTTTACAATGGCTTTACGTGGGAGATGTTTTAGAATTTCCCCAGTAATTAGGTCATATCCTGGGGCTTTTTTCGGGTTATGTTTTCTTTAATTTATTTTGCTATTTCTTTCGGGGTAGCAGGTCTGATTGCACCTTCTTCTTGGGTAAGATTCTCCCAGTCGAGGGTGTTTTCTCCCTCATTCGGCTGCAATGTCCCTTCAAGATATTCAGCGTACCTCTTGGCTTTTTGTATATTACTTTTTGCCCACGTACCATCTGTATTTTTAATTGGTGGGTTCTGCTGTATTGGTCTGTATTGGTCTTTAGCCTCTTGGTTCCATAATGAATAGTCAGTTGACAGTTCACTTAGGTAGTCAGTAATACTTATCTTTGATTTTTTTAATCTCTCTTTTGAGTTGTTGTGTAGCATTGTTTAATATAGTTTTATCGACTGGTGATCTAGTTTGATGCCAAATTCTTCTGAGCCTTCTTTTCCCAAAAATAAGAGCTCTGATTTCTTTGGGATTGATACTTTCTTCAAGTTTTAATCTGAAGCTTTTCCAATCTGTTAGTTTATTTACTAATCTATGGGCTAATTCACTTTGTATAATGCTGTCGCTGAGCGTAAGTAATATGGGAGAATGGTCAGTGTTCAAATCCCAAGCTTCTTCAACATGTATATAGTTTACTGATACATTTCGAGTTATGAAAAAATCAATTAGATTTGGGATTTTGTTGGGGTCTGTAGGCCAATATGATGGCTTGCCAGTTGATAATGTTTTGCACTTTAGTTGATTGGCTGCTTGTAGAAGTTCTTTTCCTTTTGTATTGGTTAACCTAGATCCCCATTGGACATGTTTGGCATTGTAATCGCCACCGATGATTAATCTATGTCTATGTATTTAGAAAGTCTACATATTGTTCTTTTTTGAGAGCATGTCTAGGCGGACAGTAAACTGCAGAGGCAATTATCTCATAAGTTTTGGTTTTTAAACTATTTAAATAAACTAAACTATTTGATTTTTAAACCTGAATTGACTGTATGAAAACCTGCCGGAATAATTTCGGCCAAGATTGTCACTCGTTGAACGGGACAAAGGATGACCTTTCGTCCCCTTTAAGTAATACCACTTACCGGGGGTAAAAAGCAATAATACGGGGTCTACTTTTCCCCTTACATAATCTCAGGAAACGATTCCCGTACGCTAACGACATCTGGTTGCAAATTTATACGAAATGGATAAATAATAACAATATTTGTGGGGTGCCTGTTATCTATACATACGAAGAGAAAACCCCACAGAAAAACTCTTCATAGGCATAGATCCTTCATTCTCCAAAACAATACACTTATAACATTTCTGAGATAATGAAGATTGCTTCAAGAACGAAAAAGAAAATAATGACCCTTGCTACCATTATCTACCTCCAGAATTCTAGGAGGTTTATTGTGAATTGTCGGCTCTGTTTTTTAATAGTACAGTTAGATATGATGAAAATATATTAATATCTGTCATATGTGATATTTAAAATAATAAATGGTTTTCAAACATTTTAACTGACACTATTTCCGAAAAATCTAAGTAATACATTATGCAAGTAAGTAGTACATATGTTAGTGCTTAACACGGCAGAATTTGTATTGTACTCGATGAGACGTTAGTCGTTTATATCAACATACATTATCATACGTCGAGTGCTGATGCTCCTAGAAATTGACCAAAAACAACAAACGTAACGCGTAAATTGATGCATACGCACGCCAAGATAGCTGAAACAGACGAGATAGAAGTCCAGCATCTGCCGAATACTACGCGGAGTACTGCGCTAGTCAAATTAATACATGTGTAAACGACTCGTCCAGATGTATATTAAACTCGACGCAAAATAGCGCGAGCCCTTGTATGACCAATGCGAAATACAAAAACCACAAAACGAGTTACCGACCAAATGTCATTGATATATTATAATATTATAATAGACCAGCAGAAACAATATGACAAACCACACAACTAACAAACCAACGAGAAATATGAAAGGATCAAAATATATTCGCATTTGAACTTAAATGGAAGAAACAATATAATAGGTATATGTTGCTAAAATATTCATATAATTAATTCAATTAGTGAAAGGCTATTTGAATGCTATTCCTCAGAACAGCCTGAATGGAACTAATTAACGAATTTACGTTTAAAATAATTTGATTGGAATTGGTTGAAGAATTTTGCTCGTTCATTGATACAATTTTCTGGATTTCAGATTCAATAGCTACGGTAAACTTATTAATTGTGTTAATTTCGATTAGCCAAAAGGCAGGCAACCGTAAATTCAATATTGGAAATGTAAACTGAACCAGCGACAACTACCCTATTTTACTACCTACTTATCTTTCTACATTTCACATCTTTGCTTAGGTATATGAAAAAATTTTAATACGTATAAGAGAAACGTTTATTGACACACCGAATATTTGAAAATGTCTCTCGGTATTTTTAAGTGTACTTCTCAGCATAAATACATACATAAATGTAATATGTTGATAATTATGATAATAAATGTAAAGGAATATTTTATATATAAAAGCTACACAATTCACCTTGCACAGTTGACCTTTATTTAATGAAATAACAGTTTAGATCATATTTCCTGTAAATAACCTGCATTGAATTATATGAACTGATTAAACATAATAAAGAACAATATATAAGATACAAATTTTATGAGATGTTACATGCACACGGTCCATAATCATACTGTTTTGCATCTCTCGCCGTATCATCCAAATCTAAAACCAATTGAGTTAATTTAGGCTACAGTTAAAAACAACGTATCTAAAAAAAACGTTTAAACCAGATGTTGTCAAACGTTTAGCGGAAGAATTTAATAAAATAACTGTGGATGAGTTGCAGAAACGGTGTCAATATGTGATCAATATAGAAAATCATTATTATTAAACAGCGTTATATATACAACTATTTGTTTTACCAATAGCTTTAATTAATTGGAGGTGTATACCGCAATTGCTTTAGAGAAGATATAACATACGTCACCTCTTCGCCCATCGCGACCAAATTAAGCATGGATGGAAGCATGAATTATTCTAATATATCCCAATACGTAGGAGTAAAGAAATTGAGGAAGGCAAAAAGGTAAAGAGCACGGGTGTGCCGTTAAACTTTTTAGGTTTGCTTTGCTAATGGGAATTGACGGAAACTCCTACAGCGATACCTTATTAACGTCAATTACACTGGATATAGTTTAAAAGATTTTAATATTTTGAATATTCCACGCCGTTAAGGCGGGAATTTTATATGTAAATTTTTACCGCCTAACAGCGGAAATGCACACATATCACTAGGACAAATAGCATAATCGCATATTATTATATATCAACGTATTCGCAATGGTTCCCGCTATGGAGTGCGATCATTTTCAATGTCCATATTAAGTACAGAAGAATAATATAAATAAATGATAAAGTAAACGGTTTAAAACAGGATATAAAGTTTACACATTTTACTAATAATCTGAGAAAACAATAGCGTAAGGGTGATGCGATAAGCGTAAGGGGTTCCTGTTGAGTAAGACAGACATAATGCTCACACTGAAATGTTGAAATTAATTGTTTTTGTGAACAGCATTATCAACTGAATTTAAATTATATTTTTGCTACCTAAAAAATGACACTGTACAAGCTAACAAATAATGCTAAAAACCTAAAAACGATATAAAATGCACCAGTTTCTAAATAAA
>CAXKVY010000754.1:0-17893 GCA_964058915.1 Tetropium fuscum
TTAATCCTTTTATCACCACGCATAAGACTTATCACTTTTTTGGTTTCACTGGTACATGAACTAACAAATGCTGCTGGGCTCTGGTGGTGGTGTCATCTAGCGGGATGTCGCTGAACTGCCTCTGGAATGCTGAACTGTCTTTACTGAATCTCGCCTTGGGATTTATTTACCCTTAAATTTATAACTTACTGCTGCTGTATTTGTAATCTTCTATCACTTTAATTACTGTGAAAAATTATTTCCTTTTCTTGTTTGATATTGCTAGCAAATTTCTTCTACTGGGCTGGGACGCTACCAAGCCGTTCACTTCTTACTAGTAGAAAATGACGAAAACACTTACTCAAGCAGTTTTTTTTTGCTTCTAGACCATTTGCACTAGTATTATTGCTCACTTAACAATTATTACTTTAAATTAGCAATTATTTTATAATAAATTTTCATGAAATGAAGGAGCGTGGCTGTTGATTCTTTGAACGCCGTAACTAGACTCTTAATAATGTTTGTAGTTTCTACGGATGTACCGTAATAAAAACAAATGCATCTTCCTGGTTACCAACTTCTCTTCTTGTTATGTTGTTTAGATCTGATTTTGATCTGTCAGTTTTATGACGCATGACCTGATTTCAAGGTCATTGTCTGGGCATATAGTACGAAGCCTTTCAATCCTATTTCCTTTTGCCTCGTGAATGAGTGGTAACCCGACATATTTCAAGTTTAAAAAGTGTTTTCTTATTAGAATAAATACGTTGTTATTTCCACGATAATGTGGGATTTAAGATTTAAGAAAATAACTGTGCTGTGTTTTTGAGGTTTGCTAACCGCGCACATTCGATGGTATATCGGATTCAACTTCTTGAAATAGGTAAGCGATTTTTTTTGCCATAAGGCCATTTTCTATTTCCAAATCTTTGTGTTCTCTAGAGCCTGCGATGCGCTAAATTCCTAGTGTTGATTGCGGGACACATAACATTAGGCAACCTTTCGAAGCAGCTTCCATCAACTCAGCTTCTTACGTCGAGTGTAGGTCATTTCAACTTGTAACCTCGCCACCTAATAACCTCGACATCTTGTAACTTTCACATCTTAACCTTGGCACCTTTGTAACATTGGTACTTGTAACCTGCTAACTTGGGAACTTTATCTGTAGCTCCACCTCAAACCGTCGTTGGATTTACCTGCACCGATTAGTTTAAGAGTACTCTTTTAATGATTCTTGATACTATTATAGTATGCACTTATAGATAATGATTAACTAGCGTTTAAGCTCTCATTTTACTTGGCTTTACCTAAATTAGTTTGCAGAGTGTACGAATAGGTACCTGAAGGATGCCGATACTTACATAGTATGTTATGTTTATTTCCAAATCTAAATTGAATATGTATTTACCTGTATGCTTTCGCTATTTTGATAATATGTTTACGTAGGTATAGTCCTATTTCTTGTTAATTTTGGTTGTGGGAAGGTCATAGTGCACTTTGACATCAACACAATATTAAGTACCTAGAGGTATAATATATTGTTACGATTCTCGTAACTTCTTGGGCTAGGGTTAGTTTTAATATAACCACATTCTCTCACTACAACTAACTTATTTATTTATTCATACTATTACTGTGACACCTTTGAGGAACACCTATCACTATTTAACAAATTAATATTACTTACATTATTCCTTTCACTGAATCTACCCCCATGGTTTCAGGAGACGTGTCAACTTGTCCATCACAATTCTGCAAACCAAATAACTCTTCCCAGCTTGCTATCTCCCCCCAAAGACCTTCCATTTCCTATTTTCTTGTCACCCGGGGATAAAAACAAGTCTAGCAGATTCACTATTCAATAAGTTCAATGTTTTCTACTTCCTTTAAAGTTCCATTCGAAATATCTTTACTCAGCAAATAAACTGTAATGCCAATAAATGATATAAGATACCTTACATCCTTTATAGCATCCGGAATTTATTCATTATTAACATGGAACTTATTTGACTTTGTAAAATTTATAATTATTATGCATTAATTTACTATACAGTGTGTTTTCTAATTTGTTGCCAAAATATGTTTATTTTTATATCTAGTTATTTAATTATAATTGTGACAATATAATGAACGTTTGATAAAAGATATGTGTTTATATGTGTTGATTTAAAACATATACCTATGTACAATACATTTTGCTATTTAGTTCTAAATTACAGTACGTATAAATATACAATTTGATTTGTCTGCAATCTTGCATGTAATTTGACTTCACTTTAATTTCCATCAAATTTGTATATAACCTTTGATAAATTTTTAGTCTAAATTTTTTTATTAAAATTATTATTTTAATATACTGTGTTTCTTATTTTTCTCTCACCAAAAAAATACAGAAAGTGCCGAGAGTAGGTTCGATACCCAGGATAATTGGGGACTCTCTGACTTGCTTGCGAACAGTCAGTGGCGTCCACGGTTAATTAGTGACTACGGTATCCACCGCCCTTACTAATTTAAATTTTTTTTATTCCTTAAGCTGAGCTAGCTTAGGCAAAATTTTATTACTTACTTTAATCGCTGTTAGATGTACTCTCGTTCGTAATAATATAACTTTTTTTAACCAGGTTTAAGTGATAGAGCACACTAGGTGTGAACTTCCCCTTGTGATTTCAATATTTAATTTATGCTACATTATGCTACATTAAAACCATATGGAGTATTATTAATTTCGAAAGAAAGGGCAAAGACGCAGTGAATATTTCGGCCATATCTCCTGACGAATTCAATATATTTTTTACTAAATTTTCTCAAACTATTATTAGGTCAATTGATTCACATAACCATGACCCTATAATATTCTTAAAGAACCATCCAAAATCAATTTCATCGTGTTTTATGTCTGCAATAATAGAGACTGATGTACGTCAATCTATACTGCATTTAAGTAACTCTAGCTGTCTGGACTATTATGGACTTAACAGCCACATACTAAAAACAGCCATGGAGTCCCTTATTTGTCCACCGACAGTATTTTCCAATATGTTTATGGAAGAGAATATTTGGCCTGATTCGCTAAAGATAAGTAAGATCTTACCCATTCATAAAATAGGCGATAAAGATGTAATTGACAATTTTCGGCCTATAGCAATTGTGCCCATCATATAAAAAAATTTTGAAAATATTTTAAAAGGAAGACTACTCTCTTACTTAGAGAGCAAATCAATCCTTTCGCCATCTCAATTCGGCTTCAGGAAGGTGTTTTCTACTAATCGAGCTCTATTAGCGGTATTGGATGATGTGGTTGAGGGACTTGGTAACAGTACTCCAACTCATTCTGTGTGATCTGACGAAGGCATTTGACTGCGTCAAGATGGACATTTTGCTGCTCAAACTAGAATACTATGGTATACGTACTAATATTCTAAAACTCCTGCGATCGTATCTTTTCGATAGGCAGCAGTATATCTATGTCAATAATATTGCTACAGATATGCTACTCACACGTGGCCCACAGGGCTTGGTGTTGGGACCGATACTGTTCCTTCTCTATATTAATGATTTGCCACTAAGTATCCATAACAGCTCTTGCATTTTATTGGCAGATGATACTACATTGCTAACACCAAGCTCTATCAATATGGGCATGGATAGTCTCAAAGTTGCTGAAAACTGGTTTTCAGATAATTTAAAACTGAATTCAATAAAAACGTAAGTACTAACTTTTACATCAGATACAGCTCGGATACAGTTTCATTGCTTAGCGTAACGTTGGATTTTAGTCTGAATTGGGGATCACATGTTGCTAATCTATGTTCAAAGTTAGCAACACAAATATTTGGCAGGAGGCAGTTGGGGCCTTCTGTGGATAACAATGTTATGAGAGTTATTTATTATTAGTTAGTATTATTTAGTATTAGGTATTAGTTTATTACTCCTTGATTCACAGTCGCGTGTCTTATGGTGTAGCATTATGGAGCAGTTCCAGTAAAGCCCATGGAGCATTCAGTCTACAGAAGGCAGCAATTCGCCTTGTCGCATCTGTGTCGAGTTGTTCTCCGAGCAGAGAACTATTTGAAAGGTATAGGGTTTTACCACTACCGTCAATGTATCTGCTAGAAAAAAAATGGTTAGTACATCAAAATTTATCCAGTTTGCCAACACTATCAGATGTGCACCAATATAATACTAGGCACGCTGGTAATATCTTGGTTCCATACTCTAGAATTAACATTTCTTTATTGTAAATTGTTTTTATTCTATAAACCTGTGTCAGTTGATTGTGTTTTACATATTTATATTTATATTTATATACATACTGTTTTATATTATTAATATGACTGAAAATGCTCCTCCCATGTATATGAATGGTCAATAAATTCTATTCTATTTCTATTCTATTCTTTTGTTTTACACTTTTTATTTAATATTCTGTAATTTTTAAATAAAGGTATATATTATTATAATAAGTACATGTTTATAACTTGTTTATCATGACAGCTGCAGCTGCTTATAGGTTAATTCTCCACAAACGTAAACTGTACCTTTAAATCCATAACTTTCTTGAAAAATCTTAGGCTCTGCATTTTTCCTTAGTCTTGTTTTAGTGATCCCAGCAAACATGTGTTCGTGATTTCGTTAAAGGGTTCGCTGCAGATTTCCAGGTTGTCTTACATAAAATTTTAATGTATAATAAGTAGGTATATAAAAATCAAGCCAACGAAAAACCAAATCCACCGTCCAAAGGTGCTTTTATAATATCATATATCCGCCGCGTCGGTAGGGTCCGCAATTATTCTAGATTGCAAGATAAACTGTTTAATAATTGAACTGACTGTTTAATTAATTTCTTGTGTTCGTAATACCAACCATATTTAAGGGTAGGTTAGTAGAATCCCGGCAGCTACTCCTAAATGATTAAAACATAAGATTTATTAACGTCGAAAGCAAAAACAGTAAAATAAGGTTAGAATACAACCCAAAATTTAATGAGTTATTACTTTTTAATTACAACGCATTATATAATTAATATTCATAATCTGTAAACAATCTACGGAGGCCCCTTCCACGGTAATGGGTTTCACTTTGAATTTTCCGATGCAAAAACTGTATTCTTCCACTAAATAAGGTAAATAGTGTACATCCCTTACAAAGTTTCCGCATTACCCTTTCTTTACTTGTGTTCCTGTTACGTTTTAGCAGAACACCATCATTAATATTAAGTTGGCCTCGCTGTTCGTTGCAAAGGTGCTCCTTCTATCAAGTGCACAAGGCATGGAAATGACCCTCGAATTGGCCAGAGTAAAACTAATACCATAACATAGGTACTTCCCATTATAATGAATATTTGAAAATTCATGTACCCTTGCTGAATTGATGAACCTAAACCCATCTGGAAGTATACATATATTATATTTCATACAATGATCAAAATAATTAGAGGAACACTTGTACATCAATAAAATTAAAACGGTAAATTGAATGAATTCGAAATTAATAGTTCCTGAAATCCATATTTATTAACCATTAACTCACATAATTAAAATTAGTAGCAACACGTATTCTTATGGAACGCGTAATAATGGTAACGTACATTTTTCTTGAGGTACACATAAGCGTTCTCCTAAATATTTTGGTAGTATGTTAATTTGTGATGGCTTGTAAGGAATAGAAAGTGTCTTGTTCTTGATAGCTTATTTTGTGTAATGATTTTTATATGTGAATATCATTCATTCGGATTTTTGAACTTTCATTATAGCCATTGGAAGGCCCTTACATATGTCACATGGCACATTCTCTCACGTCAGTTTCTCTTTCTGGAATAGCCTAAAATGTCAATCTTCATGTAAAAATTACATGCAAAGTCCAACTTTTTGTCTCTCGAATTTCTTCGCAAAATAACTGATAGTTTGACAGTGAATTAGAAAATTGAAGCTTGCCATTAGGTCCTAGCTACCTACCTATAAATAGGTAATTATATTCAGGTTATAGGATTTGCCTGTGTATTATCATTTCTTATGGAAAATATGGCTTTCCGCAAACTTTATATGATGCAGTTCTCTACGTCCTGATTAAAAGTTCTCATGGACATCACTGAATCCTATGACCAGTTTCTTATTAGTTATGGTCAAAATGGTCTTTTTTGACTTTTAAGATATAGGTATTTTTTTAGACTTAGGTATTTTAAATATAAATGTACAAGTAGTATATTTTATTAATCTGATGAGAGAATAAAAGAGAATTTCTCATTAAGACAGACTCGTTTCCAAGGCTCAACGAATATGAGAACTTTTATTATCATAAATATTTAAATTTTGAAATATATCACGATTCAACTATAAAGCAGCACGTATATAGAACATATATAAAAAATTATACAATGTAGCCGATAACCTGTGGTCGATGTATATGCAAATCATTAATTAATAGGTAATTAAATTTTAATTACTAATTAACATGAGTCCTGGGATATCCGATATTTTTTGCTATGGAAAATGAAAGCATTATATAACTGAAAATGCCACGCTGTTTACTTCTGAATTTATAGCAGTTAGTTTTACTGTCACTAAATTCCTAAACTGAGTTGGGAGTGCGATGGGAGATACAACGATTGTCTCTTTGCTTTTACGGCAATCGCGTGTCCCTTTGCAGTGGGGTTAACAGGTTCATGTATAGAAAATCGACGCGCTATAAGTAAACCGCTGTAAGTAATCCGAGTACATGCGAGTACATGTAATTCGAGGACATGCAATTTTAACGAGTAATTGGTTATCTATGAATTAACGGTCTATTTTTATCTTTACCCGTAATTTCACTCATTTCTGTCTCTGGCAGAAATTAATCTGAAATAATATAAGAATAATTAACAACAAAATAAAATCTTTTTCTCCAACCGTCACAAGCTATGAAATTTTTTGGCTCTAGGACCGTCACTGTCAAATGTCAACCTTAAAGGCAGTTGTAAGGTATCCTCCATTTTGTCTCCTGGGAAAAACACGCAACCAAATATTTGCGCTTATACCAGTTCTTTGTATCCTTATACCGAACTTATACCAGTTCTTGCTTTTGAGAAATACGTCATGAATACATTTTCTGAATACAACTTTCTTTGCATCAATCCGTAAAACGTTGGTAGACACATTCATAAATTTGCGTATGCGTATTCGAGGACTACGTGTCCGAGGAATTTAGATAGAAACGTCAGTCTTAGGGAATATTGAATTTATTCGTTACTTTTACAACGCACTGTATAATATGTAATAATGCCACTTGAAAATGCTATTCCCGGAATTACTTTCTGAATCCATAAAATTAGTCCATCAATATATATAATACGGAAAATTTTACATTCATTTTCTCGTAGTATCTTTAAAACGTATTGATCATGGGATTTAAGTTATACGAGAGCCGGGTCTTGTCAGTTGAGGCAGGGTGGAGGTCATTTGCAAGGCGGGAATCATAAATAGTTTTTGAGACGTTTAATGTCCATAAGGGCTGCATGATGTCAGAGTCAAGCGGCGAACTAATAAATCACTTCTGACTCTTGGGTAAGCTAACTATATCTCGGTCTAGGCTCGGGCAAAAAAGTGATGAATTTTTTAATCAATATCAGTTTTTTACTTTTACTAATTACTTTTCTGCAAAAACCTCAGTACAACTTTCTTGTTACTTGCGTTACATATTATCCCGGAATCTTATATCATTCACGTAGTTCATTGGGGTAATTAAAAAATAATAAGACATAATAAGAAAGAACAATGAAATCGGTAATTTATAAATATTAATTATCATTTAACATATATAATGTAATGGTAGCAAATAATATATTATAAAATGTATTATAATTAATGTTATTCTATTTGATATATAAATATGTAAAATAATACTATAAAATCTGGAAAAGACAACGCATATGACACGGAAGATACAGCTCACTACTTTCAGAAATTATTACGGGTCATATGTACTAAGGGTGCTAAGGTTTCGAGTCTAACTTCTTGGAATATAATGTTTGTATGTTGTGGGGAAGTAAAAGCATCACCTGATATAAAGTGGCATCATTTCGCTATATTGTACAGAAATGAAAATTTTAATAATAAGCTGAAAACTTCCGAATACCAACTGTCTAAATTAATTTTATTGCATTTTATGGTAAGTTTCCGGCCATAAGAAATATTACAGCCGGAATGTAAAATGTTTGTGGATGGAGGCTGTAAATCATTGAAGTTCAGAATCATCGATATAGAGTACGTCCAAAGAGGGTTCGTTGTACATTGTCTCAAATCAGTTCCTTGAAATAATATGAGTAATATTTTGAGGTTATAATTCATTAATGTGCATTAAGGTGTTGTACTGCTTTCAATGCGTTCATATTTTATATTCGCAAAATAAAAAAATCGTTAAAACTGAATAGGTCTCTGGACTACACCTTCTTTCTTCACTTAAACCTCAGCCATTAATCATATAATATTATAAAACATTAAAATTATAAAAAGCAATGAAAATTTATATATAAAACATCCAGTTACAAAATCGATAACATAAAAATATTTATATAACAGGTAATCGTAGATTTCTATTCACTTAAAGAAAAGAGATATTTACACGAAATTGCTTCAATGCAATTAATATTATGGATCTATTCTTATATTATAACCTAAAATTTTATATAACTATATACACTATTAACATGTGCATTTATAAGAAGTTTAAAGGAATTTAACTATATTTTGAGCTTTAATATGGTGGATATCACTCTTGGTGAGTATAGTTGTATTCAGTATTCTTTATGTAAAAGTTTTATTGATATATGTAAATTTTGACTAGCTAGCTTTTTATTTTATTAATCAGATCAGATAATTTATGAAGGTTTAAAGCAGCCAATACATCTTTTAAATCTGATATCTAATTCTTCTTTCTTTTTTTTTGACATGAGCTCTCCAGCGTAGCTTAGCGTCCAGTGTTATACCCAAATATTTTGCTGTATCAGCATATATGGTACTTGGATATTGTTTATGCTAACAGGGATATGTCGGTCTCTTTTGTTTGTAAAATTAACATGAGCAGATTTAGTTTGTAACATGGGCAGATCTCATTTAGTTTGATTCTCCATTGCTTAGTCCAGGTGCTGATTGTGTTAACTGATATTTGTAGATTTATTACCGCTTCTTGGTGATCTTTGCCTACAGCCATTATAGCAGTGTCATCAGCAAAGGTGGCTATCGTGTCATACTCTAATTCAGGAATATCACTGCTGTATAGTAGATAAAGGGCTGGCCCTAATACACCCCTTGTGGTACTCCTGCCTTGATTTCTTTAAGTTCAGAATAAGCGTCTTCCTGCTTAATTCTAAAAGTTATATCTGAAATATAAGACTTCATTAATTGTGAGAACTGATTAGGCAGGAGCTTGCTTAATTTATAGTGAAGTCCCTCTTGCCATACTTTATCAAAAGCCTGTGCTACATCAAGAAAGACGGTAGAACAAACTTTTTTTCCTCCAGCGACTTTTTAATTACATCTGTGATCCTATGGACCTGATCTATAGTTGAATGACTCTCTCTGAATCCAAACTGATGAGCTGGGATTATGTTTTTGTCTTTAATGACTGTTTTTAATCTTTTAAGAAATATTTTTTCGAACAGTTTTGATATTACAAGAAGCAAGGAGATAGGCCTGTAGGACGAAGCTTCATTTGGTGAAGTCGCCTCCAGCGACTTTTCAATTACATCTGTGATCCTATGGACCTGATCTATAGTTGAATGACTCTCTCTGAATCCAAACTGATGAGCTGGGATTATGTTTTTGTCTTTAATGACTGTTTTTAATCTTTTAAGAAATATTTTTTCGAACAGTTTTGATATTACAAGAAGCAAGGAGATAGGCCTGTAGGACGAAGCTTCATTTGGTGGTTTTCCGGGTTTCAGAATCATTATCATTTCTGCTACTTTCCATGTCTTCGGTACATATTTTAATCAAAGAGATGCGTTAATCAGATAGGTAAGTTTTACAATGGCTTTACGTGGGAGATGTTTTAGAATTTCCCCAGTAATTAGGTCATATCCTGGGGCTTTTTTCGGGTTATGTTTTCTTTAATTTATTTTGCTATTTCTTTCGGGGTAGCAGGTCTGATTGCACCTTCTTCTTGGGTAAGATTCTCCCAGTCGAGGGTGTTTTCTCCCTCATTCGGCTGCAATGTCCCTTCAAGATATTCAGCGTACCTCTTGGCTTTTTGTATATTACTTTTTGCCCACGTACCATCTGTATTTTTAATTGGTGGGTTCTGCTGTATTGGTCTGTATTGGTCTTTAGCCTCTTGGTTCCATAATGAATAGTCAGTTGACAGTTCACTTAGGTAGTCAGTAATACTTATCTTTGATTTTTTTAATCTCTCTTTTGAGTTGTTGTGTAGCATTGTTTAATATAGTTTTATCGACTGGTGATCTAGTTTGATGCCAAATTCTTCTGAGCCTTCTTTTCCCAAAAATAAGAGCTCTGATTTCTTTGGGATTGATACTTTCTTCAAGTTTTAATCTGAAGCTTTTCCAATCTGTTAGTTTATTTACTAATCTATGGGCTAATTCACTTTGTATAATGCTGTCGCTGAGCGTAAGTAATATGGGAGAATGGTCAGTGTTCAAATCCCAAGCTTCTTCAACATGTATATAGTTTACTGATACATTTCGAGTTATGAAAAAATCAATTAGATTTGGGATTTTGTTGGGGTCTGTAGGCCAATATGATGGCTTGCCAGTTGATAATGTTTTGCACTTTAGTTGATTGGCTGCTTGTAGAAGTTCTTTTCCTTTTGTATTGGTTAACCTAGATCCCCATTGGACATGTTTGGCATTGTAATCGCCACCGATGATTAATCTATGTCTATGTATTTAGAAAGTCTACATATTGTTCTTTTTTGAGAGCATGTCTAGGCGGACAGTAAACTGCAGAGGCAATTATCTCATAAGTTTTGGTTTTTAAACTATTTAAATAAACTAAACTATTTGATTTTTAAACCTGAATTGACTGTATGAAAACCTGCCGGAATAATTTCGGCCAAGATTGTCACTCGTTGAACGGGACAAAGGATGACCTTTCGTCCCCTTTAAGTAATACCACTTACCGGGGGTAAAAAGCAATAATACGGGGTCTACTTTTCCCCTTACATAATCTCAGGAAACGATTCCCGTACGCTAACGACATCTGGTTGCAAATTTATACGAAATGGATAAATAATAACAATATTTGTGGGGTGCCTGTTATCTATACATACGAAGAGAAAACCCCACAGAAAAACTCTTCATAGGCATAGATCCTTCATTCTCCAAAACAATACACTTATAACATTTCTGAGATAATGAAGATTGCTTCAAGAACGAAAAAGAAAATAATGACCCTTGCTACCATTATCTACCTCCAGAATTCTAGGAGGTTTATTGTGAATTGTCGGCTCTGTTTTTTAATAGTACAGTTAGATATGATGAAAATATATTAATATCTGTCATATGTGATATTTAAAATAATAAATGGTTTTCAAACATTTTAACTGACACTATTTCCGAAAAATCTAAGTAATACATTATGCAAGTAAGTAGTACATATGTTAGTGCTTAACACGGCAGAATTTGTATTGTACTCGATGAGACGTTAGTCGTTTATATCAACATACATTATCATACGTCGAGTGCTGATGCTCCTAGAAATTGACCAAAAACAACAAACGTAACGCGTAAATTGATGCATACGCACGCCAAGATAGCTGAAACAGACGAGATAGAAGTCCAGCATCTGCCGAATACTACGCGGAGTACTGCGCTAGTCAAATTAATACATGTGTAAACGACTCGTCCAGATGTATATTAAACTCGACGCAAAATAGCGCGAGCCCTTGTATGACCAATGCGAAATACAAAAACCACAAAACGAGTTACCGACCAAATGTCATTGATATATTATAATATTATAATAGACCAGCAGAAACAATATGACAAACCACACAACTAACAAACCAACGAGAAATATGAAAGGATCAAAATATATTCGCATTTGAACTTAAATGGAAGAAACAATATAATAGGTATATGTTGCTAAAATATTCATATAATTAATTCAATTAGTGAAAGGCTATTTGAATGCTATTCCTCAGAACAGCCTGAATGGAACTAATTAACGAATTTACGTTTAAAATAATTTGATTGGAATTGGTTGAAGAATTTTGCTCGTTCATTGATACAATTTTCTGGATTTCAGATTCAATAGCTACGGTAAACTTATTAATTGTGTTAATTTCGATTAGCCAAAAGGCAGGCAACCGTAAATTCAATATTGGAAATGTAAACTGAACCAGCGACAACTACCCTATTTTACTACCTACTTATCTTTCTACATTTCACATCTTTGCTTAGGTATATGAAAAAATTTTAATACGTATAAGAGAAACGTTTATTGACACACCGAATATTTGAAAATGTCTCTCGGTATTTTTAAGTGTACTTCTCAGCATAAATACATACATAAATGTAATATGTTGATAATTATGATAATAAATGTAAAGGAATATTTTATATATAAAAGCTACACAATTCACCTTGCACAGTTGACCTTTATTTAATGAAATAACAGTTTAGATCATATTTCCTGTAAATAACCTGCATTGAATTATATGAACTGATTAAACATAATAAAGAACAATATATAAGATACAAATTTTATGAGATGTTACATGCACACGGTCCATAATCATACTGTTTTGCATCTCTCGCCGTATCATCCAAATCTAAAACCAATTGAGTTAATTTAGGCTACAGTTAAAAACAACGTATCTAAAAAAAACGTTTAAACCAGATGTTGTCAAACGTTTAGCGGAAGAATTTAATAAAATAACTGTGGATGAGTTGCAGAAACGGTGTCAATATGTGATCAATATAGAAAATCATTATTATTAAACAGCGTTATATATACAACTATTTGTTTTACCAATAGCTTTAATTAATTGGAGGTGTATACCGCAATTGCTTTAGAGAAGATATAACATACGTCACCTCTTCGCCCATCGCGACCAAATTAAGCATGGATGGAAGCATGAATTATTCTAATATATCCCAATACGTAGGAGTAAAGAAATTGAGGAAGGCAAAAAGGTAAAGAGCACGGGTGTGCCGTTAAACTTTTTAGGTTTGCTTTGCTAATGGGAATTGACGGAAACTCCTACAGCGATACCTTATTAACGTCAATTACACTGGATATAGTTTAAAAGATTTTAATATTTTGAATATTCCACGCCGTTAAGGCGGGAATTTTATATGTAAATTTTTACCGCCTAACAGCGGAAATGCACACATATCACTAGGACAAATAGCATAATCGCATATTATTATATATCAACGTATTCGCAATGGTTCCCGCTATGGAGTGCGATCATTTTCAATGTCCATATTAAGTACAGAAGAATAATATAAATAAATGATAAAGTAAACGGTTTAAAACAGGATATAAAGTTTACACATTTTACTAATAATCTGAGAAAACAATAGCGTAAGGGTGATGCGATAAGCGTAAGGGGTTCCTGTTGAGTAAGACAGACATAATGCTCACACTGAAATGTTGAAATTAATTGTTTTTGTGAACAGCATTATCAACTGAATTTAAATTATATTTTTGCTACCTAAAAAATGACACTGTACAAGCTAACAAATAATGCTAAAAACCTAAAAACGATATAAAATGCACCAGTTTCTAAATAAACTATGCACAAAAGACAAACGTCTTTGCATACACTTAAACTATTTCACACTTTTTGAATATTTTAATTGTTAATCAAACACGTACGGATTATCATTATATCAGATAATTTCAGGTTACCATTTTAACTATTTGCATATCTGTCCTATTATTCACGAAGTCGTCGTTTTACACTTAAAATACTGACGTTTATTAATTTATTTGGAAAGAGTAAGAAATAATGCATGTTTTTTTAACTTTGTTTCTTTGATTGTTTTTTTATATCACTCTGAATCATATTGGATCCCAATCTGCATTGAGAATACACATAGATTTTCATAGTTTACATTTGATTTGAATATGTTGCTATGACAACGTAACACACATCTCGGTATTTGTACCTATAACAAATCCCACAGTGGCTTTATGACCACCCATGCGTACAACTGATGATATTGACATTATATTAAAATTATTTTTCTAATATAACATTGACATTTTCCCCAAAAACGCATTAAGAACTAAAAACAACTTATTCAATATAAAGTATAGTATTCATCTCGTAATTAATAGCCATTATTCTCTCGGGCGACTTGCGTGAATAATGGCTATAATTAATTGCGTGGTTAATAATGCACTATTAACTTAAAACTACTCGTGTTCTATTGATTAAAGGGGAAGTTCCTAGTGAACTAAACAAGGAATCTCTTTTATAACATATATGACAGTTATGAGTGAGTTCTGAAAACCACGAGCTTCTGTAACAATATTACGCCATATTATTTTACGATGGTTTGTGAATAGTAAATTATGTATTATTTATAAATCATAATGTTAATGTTATTCCCCTTTAACACAGTATAAAGAGTTTATATATCTTTTTAGAAACTGTTAATTATTGTAGACACAAACGATAAAGCCTGGGCATTCAAGCATCAGTAAAAGAGCTATAGAAGCGTTATATTTATTGGAGTAAAGCCACTTGAAATAGAAATGTTATGTAGGTCTGGGAGCCCAATACGGAGGCAACTAAGTAATTGATTTGTACTTTAAGTACATTGTCGCTAAAATGCGTCAAACCAGCGATTGTGTGCAGTCAGCTGGTAATTGATTTCTGGGAAGATAAAACTTTACAATTAAAAACACGGGGCAAATTGGGATCGGCTTCTTCACTGATATTTGCTCTTTGTGCTAACTCGTGAAGTTCTAGTTTTCCGAAATAAATCAGCTGTAAATATGGGCGACCATCGAGATAATACATAACGCCAGACGGGGACGCGGTTTTTTAAAACTATTTCTCGAGCTCTGCAACTTCGAAATCGTGCAATAAGTTTTTTAGGTCTTTAGGTCACGTTAAAAGTACTTAGTTAGTTTTCTATATGCTGTGTCCATAGTAAGTAAAACAGTACTGAAACAACTGCGAATTTAATAAAACAGTTTATTTATATTAATGATGAATGTATTAAGTCTTATTATACTCCACATATTATATTTATGTGAAAAGTCTATCACTATTTAATTCTTTATTTAAGTAAGTAGTCTAAGATTTAAGTCTTATTTACTTATTTATTAAAACCCCTATACTACACCCTTAATTAATTTATTACTTCATATATATATATATATATATATATATATATATATATATATATATATATATATATATATATATATATATATATATATATATATATATATATATATATATATATATATATATATATATATATATATATATATATATATATATATATATATATATATATATATATATATATATATATATGTATATATATATATATATATATATATATATATATATATATATATATATATATATATATATATATATATATATATATATATATATATTAGAAGTTGTACGAGTTCCTTCACTTTCATTGAGGATCTTCAGAGTGATGACGATGATTTGTTTTATTGATCATTTATACTTGAATTTAAAATACGAATACTTAATAATTTTCAGTGACATTTTGTGACATTAGTTTCGAGGGAACTAAAATTCATATAAAACACAAACCTATATATATATATATATATATATATATATATATATATATATATATATATATATATATATATATATATATATATATATATATATATATATATATATATATATATATATATATATATATATATATATATATTGTTGAGGGGTTATAATTCTATGAAGGATCGTCAGGTCACTGTCCTATTCTAAAAAGATATGTTTGATACACCTATTTCTTATTATAGTTTTACTTTGTTGGCATCATTGTAGATCTCTTATTATATAACTTTTACTAACCACGTTTTTACTAAAACATCTCATAGACCAATAAAAACGTTATTAATTAATGCTACATGTGATATGTGTGTAGATACATGGTATTCAACAGATTTTTAAGGTTTCATTGATTTTGCATAATAATTAAATGCCACTATATTCCTCCCAGTATCGACAAAATATCCTGAAAAAAGTTTGAAGTAGTTTATCAGTGTTTAACCTTAGATTTCCAGAGCTTAAATGGCCTAGAAAGTGAAAAATTTCCCGATTGAAAAGTATACAAGCATCATTAATCACGAGTGTTTTTTTGGCTACAGATCGGCTTTTATCCACGTCAACGTTCTCAATTATTTTTTATTTAAACTGGCCCTGGTAAAGCCTGGACAGAATTTTCGCATGTGGCTGCTGTACAAAAGTACCATCATTAATGGCGTAGGGGTAATCATTTTCACATTGGCAGCTAAAAAAAATATATATCTATAAGTTGTTATTATTAATATTAATAGTTGTGTGAATATTCTTTCTACTTTAGGAGGTCAAATTATCATTAAACTTACTACGTAGGTATATATATATATATATATATATATATATATATATATATATATATATATATATATATATATATATATATATATATATATATATATATATATATATATATATATATATATATATATATATATATATATATATATATATATATATATATATAAATACTGGGCAAGAAAAACTAGGGAGGCCTTTTCCCACAAGAAATTGTGAGGTGGCAAATAAAATAGATATATTCTATTTGCCACATTAAATTTGTTTTTTTTGAAATAGAAGTAATATGGTTGTTTTGTTATCTTTGGAGAACTATTGTTTTTAGTTGAAACAAGTAGGCATGATCTAATTCAATTACTTACATATATTGGCATACCGGCATACCACTTTGGCACTTATTCTAGAAAACGCCTTATGAACTTAACTAAAACGCAGCTAAAATTTCCCATTTTCGGAATGTTTTTCGGTATTATTTGGGTCTTTACTAATGGAGAGACAATATTAGTCAGCGACCCACCCCACCTAAGCCAGAGAGCCAATAATAGTGTGACGATTTGGAGTTGTTTACCCCCTACTTTAAGTTGAATAGAGATAACACAAATAGAGAAACACAAATATTATAATATAGTACATTTTATTTGCGTATCCTTTGTTTTCTGCTTCACTTTAAAAAAACTGGCATCAATGCCGCCAAAAGTAGTTCAGAAGATGCTGTCAACTTCGGCTTGGGGTGGGTCAGGTACGCGAGCGTATACACTGCATCTCATTTTTAGACCTTTCTTTCTGGCATACGTCCGCGTGAAAATATAACATAGGTACTGACTATCTATTCACTTACTCTGTGAGCATACTAATATCCACTTTGTTGCGTTGCAGCATTCACCGAAATTAGAATGCTTTGGTGGGGTTCCTATCCATTTCACTAATTACGCCCAACATATATATGAATACGTGCTTATTGGAATGTTGATTAATTTCAACATGAATACATAACGTAACAGAGTAGCAAAAAATAAAAGAAAACATTTCCTACCCTCACACCGATACTTTCTAGTTAATTAATTATCTAGTACGTACCTCGTATAACTGTGTAAGCACTCTTATACGTATCCACTTACCAAACCAGCAGCATAAACAGTATACGGTCCTAAAAAGCCCGCTCATAAAGCATGGAGTAACGCAACGCTATACACTTCATAGTTCATTTTTATGTTTTTTATTACATATTACCTAATATAAATTAGGTATATCCAGCTACAATTTGCCCTAGAGTCATAATTTTTTTTTTGAAGATGTGTCTGTGCAGTTCTATTCATTGTAAAAGTGTGCAGGATGCCATAAAGCGTTAAACAATACTCAACAAAATTCT
>CAXKVY010000755.1:0-79142 GCA_964058915.1 Tetropium fuscum
GCCATAAGGCCATTTTCTATTTCCAAATCTTTGTGTTCTCTAGAGCCTGCGATGCGCTAAATTCCTAGTGTTGATTGCGGGACACATAACATTAGGCAACCTTTCGAAGCAGCTTCCATCAACTCAGCTTCTTACGTCGAGTGTAGGTCATTTCAACTTGTAACCTCGCCACCTAATAACCTCGACATCTTGTAACTTTCACATCTTAACCTTGGCACCTTTGTAACATTGGTACTTGTAACCTGCTAACTTGGGAACTTTATCTGTAGCTCCACCTCAAACCGTCGTTGGATTTACCTGCACCGATTAGTTTAAGAGTACTCTTTTAATGATTCTTGATACTATTATAGTATGCACTTATAGATAATGATTAACTAGCGTTTAAGCTCTCATTTTACTTGGCTTTACCTAAATTAGTTTGCAGAGTGTACGAATAGGTACCTGAAGGATGCCGATACTTACATAGTATGTTATGTTTATTTCCAAATCTAAATTGAATATGTATTTACCTGTATGCTTTCGCTATTTTGATAATATGTTTACGTAGGTATAGTCCTATTTCTTGTTAATTTTGGTTGTGGGAAGGTCATAGTGCACTTTGACATCAACACAATATTAAGTACCTAGAGGTATAATATATTGTTACGATTCTCGTAACTTCTTGGGCTAGGGTTAGTTTTAATATAACCACATTCTCTCACTACAACTAACTTATTTATTTATTCATACTATTACTGTGACACCTTTGAGGAACACCTATCACTATTTAACAAATTAATATTACTTACATTATTCCTTTCACTGAATCTACCCCCATGGTTTCAGGAGACGTGTCAACTTGTCCATCACAATTCTGCAAACCAAATAACTCTTCCCAGCTTGCTATCTCCCCCCAAAGACCTTCCATTTCCTATTTTCTTGTCACCCGGGGATAAAAACAAGTCTAGCAGATTCACTATTCAATAAGTTCAATGTTTTCTACTTCCTTTAAAGTTCCATTCGAAATATCTTTACTCAGCAAATAAACTGTAATGCCAATAAATGATATAAGATACCTTACATCCTTTATAGCATCCGGAATTTATTCATTATTAACATGGAACTTATTTGACTTTGTAAAATTTATAATTATTATGCATTAATTTACTATACAGTGTGTTTTCTAATTTGTTGCCAAAATATGTTTATTTTTATATCTAGTTATTTAATTATAATTGTGACAATATAATGAACGTTTGATAAAAGATATGTGTTTATATGTGTTGATTTAAAACATATACCTATGTACAATACATTTTGCGATTTAGTTCTAAATTACAGTACGTATAAATATACAATTTGATTTGTCTGCAATCTTGCATGTAATTTGACTTCACTTTAATTTCCATCAAATTTGTATATAACCTTTGATAAATTTTTAGTCTAAATTTTTTTATTAAAATTATTATTTTAATATACTGTGTTTCTTATTTTTCTCTCACCAAAAAAATACAGAAAGTGCCGAGAGTAGGTTCGATACCCAGGATAATTGGGGACTCTCTGACTTGCTTGCGAACAGTCAGTGGCGTCCACGGTTAATTAGTGACTACGGTATCCACCGCCCTTACTAATTTAAATTTTTTTTATTCCTTAAGCTGAGCTAGCTTAGGCAAAATTTTATTACTTACTTTAATCGCTGTTAGATGTACTCTCGTTCGTAATAATATAACTTTTTTTAACCAGGTTTAAGTGATAGAGCACACTAGGTGTGAACTTCCCCTTGTGATTTCAATATTTAATTTATGCTACATTATGCTACATTAAAACCATATGGAGTATTATTAATTTCGAAAGAAAGGGCAAAGACGCAGTGAATATTTCGGCCATATCTCCTGACGAATTCAATATATTTTTTACTAAATTTTCTCAAACTATTATTAGGTCAATTGATTCACATAACCATGACCCTATAATATTCTTAAAGAACCATCCAAAATCAATTTCATCGTGTTTTATGTCTGCAATAATAGAGACTGATGTACGTCAATCTATACTGCATTTAAGTAACTCTAGCTGTCTGGACTATTATGGACTTAACAGCCACATACTAAAAACAGCCATGGAGTCCCTTATTTGTCCACCGACAGTATTTTCCAATATGTTTATGGAAGAGAATATTTGGCCTGATTCGCTAAAGATAAGTAAGATCTTACCCATTCATAAAATAGGCGATAAAGATGTAATTGACAATTTTCGGCCTATAGCAATTGTGCCCATCATATAAAAAAATTTTGAAAATATTTTAAAAGGAAGACTACTCTCTTACTTAGAGAGCAAATCAATCCTTTCGCCATCTCAATTCGGCTTCAGGAAGGTGTTTTCTACTAATCGAGCTCTATTAGCGGTATTGGATGATGTGGTTGAGGGACTTGGTAACAGTACTCCAACTCATTCTGTGTGATCTGACGAAGGCATTTGACTGCGTCAAGATGGACATTTTGCTGCTCAAACTAGAATACTATGGTATACGTACTAATATTCTAAAACTCCTGCGATCGTATCTTTTCGATAGGCAGCAGTATATCTATGTCAATAATATTGCTACAGATATGCTACTCACACGTGGCCCACAGGGCTTGGTGTTGGGACCGATACTGTTCCTTCTCTATATTAATGATTTGCCACTAAGTATCCATAACAGCTCTTGCATTTTATTGGCAGATGATACTACATTGCTAACACCAAGCTCTATCAATATGGGCATGGATAGTCTCAAAGTTGCTGAAAACTGGTTTTCAGATAATTTAAAACTGAATTCAATAAAAACGTAAGTACTAACTTTTACATCAGATACAGCTCGGATACAGTTTCATTGCTTAGCGTAACGTTGGATTTTAGTCTGAATTGGGGATCACATGTTGCTAATCTATGTTCAAAGTTAGCAACACAAATATTTGGCAGGAGGCAGTTGGGGCCTTCTGTGGATAACAATGTTATGAGAGTTATTTATTATTAGTTAGTATTATTTAGTATTAGGTATTAGTTTATTACTCCTTGATTCACAGTCGCGTGTCTTATGGTGTAGCATTATGGAGCAGTTCCAGTAAAGCCCATGGAGCATTCAGTCTACAGAAGGCAGCAATTCGCCTTGTCGCATCTGTGTCGAGTTGTTCTCCGAGCAGAGAACTATTTGAAAGGTATAGGGTTTTACCACTACCGTCAATGTATCTGCTAGAAAAAAAATGGTTAGTACATCAAAATTTATCCAGTTTGCCAACACTATCAGATGTGCACCAATATAATACTAGGCACGCTGGTAATATCTTGGTTCCATACTCTAGAATTAACATTTCTTTATTGTAAATTGTTTTTATTCTATAAACCTGTGTCAGTTGATTGTGTTTTACATATTTATATTTATATTTATATACATACTGTTTTATATTATTAATATGACTGAAAATGCTCCTCCCATGTATATGAATGGTCAATAAATTCTATTCTATTTCTATTCTATTCTTTTGTTTTACACTTTTTATTTAATATTCTGTAATTTTTAAATAAAGGTATATATTATTATAATAAGTACATGTTTATAACTTGTTTATCATGACAGCTGCAGCTGCTTATAGGTTAATTCTCCACAAACGTAAACTGTACCTTTAAATCCATAACTTTCTTGAAAAATCTTAGGCTCTGCATTTTTCCTTAGTCTTGTTTTAGTGATCCCAGCAAACATGTGTTCGTGATTTCGTTAAAGGGTTCGCTGCAGATTTCCAGGTTGTCTTACATAAAATTTTAATGTATAATAAGTAGGTATATAAAAATCAAGCCAACGAAAAACCAAATCCACCGTCCAAAGGTGCTTTTATAATATCATATATCCGCCGCGTCGGTAGGGTCCGCAATTATTCTAGATTGCAAGATAAACTGTTTAATAATTGAACTGACTGTTTAATTAATTTCTTGTGTTCGTAATACCAACCATATTTAAGGGTAGGTTAGTAGAATCCCGGCAGCTACTCCTAAATGATTAAAACATAAGATTTATTAACGTCGAAAGCAAAAACAGTAAAATAAGGTTAGAATACAACCCAAAATTTAATGAGTTATTACTTTTTAATTACAACGCATTATATAATTAATATTCATAATCTGTAAACAATCTACGGAGGCCCCTTCCACGGTAATGGGTTTCACTTTGAATTTTCCGATGCAAAAACTGTATTCTTCCACTAAATAAGGTAAATAGTGTACATCCCTTACAAAGTTTCCGCATTACCCTTTCTTTACTTGTGTTCCTGTTACGTTTTAGCAGAACACCATCATTAATATTAAGTTGGCCTCGCTGTTCGTTGCAAAGGTGCTCCTTCTATCAAGTGCACAAGGCATGGAAATGACCCTCGAATTGGCCAGAGTAAAACTAATACCATAACATAGGTACTTCCCATTATAATGAATATTTGAAAATTCATGTACCCTTGCTGAATTGATGAACCTAAACCCATCTGGAAGTATACATATATTATATTTCATACAATGATCAAAATAATTAGAGGAACACTTGTACATCAATAAAATTAAAACGGTAAATTGAATGAATTCGAAATTAATAGTTCCTGAAATCCATATTTATTAACCATTAACTCACATAATTAAAATTAGTAGCAACACGTATTCTTATGGAACGCGTAATAATGGTAACGTACATTTTTCTTGAGGTACACATAAGCGTTCTCCTAAATATTTTGGTAGTATGTTAATTTGTGATGGCTTGTAAGGAATAGAAAGTGTCTTGTTCTTGATAGCTTATTTTGTGTAATGATTTTTATATGTGAATATCATTCATTCGGATTTTTGAACTTTCATTATAGCCATTGGAAGGCCCTTACATATGTCACATGGCACATTCTCTCACGTCAGTTTCTCTTTCTGGAATAGCCTAAAATGTCAATCTTCATGTAAAAATTACATGCAAAGTCCAACTTTTTGTCTCTCGAATTTCTTCGCAAAATAACTGATAGTTTGACAGTGAATTAGAAAATTGAAGCTTGCCATTAGGTCCTAGCTACCTACCTATAAATAGGTAATTATATTCAGGTTATAGGATTTGCCTGTGTATTATCATTTCTTATGGAAAATATGGCTTTCCGCAAACTTTATATGATGCAGTTCTCTACGTCCTGATTAAAAGTTCTCATGGACATCACTGAATCCTATGACCAGTTTCTTATTAGTTATGGTCAAAATGGTCTTTTTTGACTTTTAAGATATAGGTATTTTTTTAGACTTAGGTATTTTAAATATAAATGTACAAGTAGTATATTTTATTAATCTGATGAGAGAATAAAAGAGAATTTCTCATTAAGACAGACTCGTTTCCAAGGCTCAACGAATATGAGAACTTTTATTATCATAAATATTTAAATTTTGAAATATATCACGATTCAACTATAAAGCAGCACGTATATAGAACATATATAAAAAATTATACAATGTAGCCGATAACCTGTGGTCGATGTATATGCAAATCATTAATTAATAGGTAATTAAATTTTAATTACTAATTAACATGAGTCCTGGGATATCCGATATTTTTTGCTATGGAAAATGAAAGCATTATATAACTGAAAATGCCACGCTGTTTACTTCTGAATTTATAGCAGTTAGTTTTACTGTCACTAAATTCCTAAACTGAGTTGGGAGTGCGATGGGAGATACAACGATTGTCTCTTTGCTTTTACGGCAATCGCGTGTCCCTTTGCAGTGGGGTTAACAGGTTCATGTATAGAAAATCGACGCGCTATAAGTAAACCGCTGTAAGTAATCCGAGTACATGCGAGTACATGTAATTCGAGGACATGCAATTTTAACGAGTAATTGGTTATCTATGAATTAACGGTCTATTTTTATCTTTACCCGTAATTTCACTCATTTCTGTCTCTGGCAGAAATTAATCTGAAATAATATAAGAATAATTAACAACAAAATAAAATCTTTTTCTCCAACCGTCACAAGCTATGAAATTTTTTGGCTCTAGGACCGTCACTGTCAAATGTCAACCTTAAAGGCAGTTGTAAGGTATCCTCCATTTTGTCTCCTGGGAAAAACACGCAACCAAATATTTGCGCTTATACCAGTTCTTTGTATCCTTATACCGAACTTATACCAGTTCTTGCTTTTGAGAAATACGTCATGAATACATTTTCTGAATACAACTTTCTTTGCATCAATCCGTAAAACGTTGGTAGACACATTCATAAATTTGCGTATGCGTATTCGAGGACTACGTGTCCGAGGAATTTAGATAGAAACGTCAGTCTTAGGGAATATTGAATTTATTCGTTACTTTTACAACGCACTGTATAATATGTAATAATGCCACTTGAAAATGCTATTCCCGGAATTACTTTCTGAATCCATAAAATTAGTCCATCAATATATATAATACGGAAAATTTTACATTCATTTTCTCGTAGTATCTTTAAAACGTATTGATCATGGGATTTAAGTTATACGAGAGCCGGGTCTTGTCAGTTGAGGCAGGGTGGAGGTCATTTGCAAGGCGGGAATCATAAATAGTTTTTGAGACGTTTAATGTCCATAAGGGCTGCATGATGTCAGAGTCAAGCGGCGAACTAATAAATCACTTCTGACTCTTGGGTAAGCTAACTATATCTCGGTCTAGGCTCGGGCAAAAAAGTGATGAATTTTTTAATCAATATCAGTTTTTTACTTTTACTAATTACTTTTCTGCAAAAACCTCAGTACAACTTTCTTGTTACTTGCGTTACATATTATCCCGGAATCTTATATCATTCACGTAGTTCATTGGGGTAATTAAAAAATAATAAGACATAATAAGAAAGAACAATGAAATCGGTAATTTATAAATATTAATTATCATTTAACATATATAATGTAATGGTAGCAAATAATATATTATAAAATGTATTATAATTAATGTTATTCTATTTGATATATAAATATGTAAAATAATACTATAAAATCTGGAAAAGACAACGCATATGACACGGAAGATACAGCTCACTACTTTCAGAAATTATTACGGGTCATATGTACTAAGGGTGCTAAGGTTTCGAGTCTAACTTCTTGGAATATAATGTTTGTATGTTGTGGGGAAGTAAAAGCATCACCTGATATAAAGTGGCATCATTTCGCTATATTGTACAGAAATGAAAATTTTAATAATAAGCTGAAAACTTCCGAATACCAACTGTCTAAATTAATTTTATTGCATTTTATGGTAAGTTTCCGGCCATAAGAAATATTACAGCCGGAATGTAAAATGTTTGTGGATGGAGGCTGTAAATCATTGAAGTTCAGAATCATCGATATAGAGTACGTCCAAAGAGGGTTCGTTGTACATTGTCTCAAATCAGTTCCTTGAAATAATATGAGTAATATTTTGAGGTTATAATTCATTAATGTGCATTAAGGTGTTGTACTGCTTTCAATGCGTTCATATTTTATATTCGCAAAATAAAAAAATCGTTAAAACTGAATAGGTCTCTGGACTACACCTTCTTTCTTCACTTAAACCTCAGCCATTAATCATATAATATTATAAAACATTAAAATTATAAAAAGCAATGAAAATTTATATATAAAACATCCAGTTACAAAATCGATAACATAAAAATATTTATATAACAGGTAATCGTAGATTTCTATTCACTTAAAGAAAAGAGATATTTACACGAAATTGCTTCAATGCAATTAATATTATGGATCTATTCTTATATTATAACCTAAAATTTTATATAACTATATACACTATTAACATGTGCATTTATAAGAAGTTTAAAGGAATTTAACTATATTTTGAGCTTTAATATGGTGGATATCACTCTTGGTGAGTATAGTTGTATTCAGTATTCTTTATGTAAAAGTTTTATTGATATATGTAAATTTTGACTAGCTAGCTTTTTATTTTATTAATCAGATCAGATAATTTATGAAGGTTTAAAGCAGCCAATACATCTTTTAAATCTGATATCTAATTCTTCTTTCTTTTTTTTTGACATGAGCTCTCCAGCGTAGCTTAGCGTCCAGTGTTATACCCAAATATTTTGCTGTATCAGCATATATGGTACTTGGATATTGTTTATGCTAACAGGGATATGTCGGTCTCTTTTGTTTGTAAAATTAACATGAGCAGATTTAGTTTGTAACATGGGCAGATCTCATTTAGTTTGATTCTCCATTGCTTAGTCCAGGTGCTGATTGTGTTAACTGATATTTGTAGATTTATTACCGCTTCTTGGTGATCTTTGCCTACAGCCATTATAGCAGTGTCATCAGCAAAGGTGGCTATCGTGTCATACTCTAATTCAGGAATATCACTGCTGTATAGTAGATAAAGGGCTGGCCCTAATACACCCCTTGTGGTACTCCTGCCTTGATTTCTTTAAGTTCAGAATAAGCGTCTTCCTGCTTAATTCTAAAAGTTATATCTGAAATATAAGACTTCATTAATTGTGAGAACTGATTAGGCAGGAGCTTGCTTAATTTATAGTGAAGTCCCTCTTGCCATACTTTATCAAAAGCCTGTGCTACATCAAGAAAGACGGTAGAACAAACTTTTTTTCCTCCAGCGACTTTTTAATTACATCTGTGATCCTATGGACCTGATCTATAGTTGAATGACTCTCTCTGAATCCAAACTGATGAGCTGGGATTATGTTTTTGTCTTTAATGACTGTTTTTAATCTTTTAAGAAATATTTTTTCGAACAGTTTTGATATTACAAGAAGCAAGGAGATAGGCCTGTAGGACGAAGCTTCATTTGGTGAAGTCGCCTCCAGCGACTTTTCAATTACATCTGTGATCCTATGGACCTGATCTATAGTTGAATGACTCTCTCTGAATCCAAACTGATGAGCTGGGATTATGTTTTTGTCTTTAATGACTGTTTTTAATCTTTGAAGAAATATTTTTTCGAACAGTTTTGATATTACAAGAAGCAAGGAGATAGGCCTGTAGGACGAAGCTTCATTTGGTGGTTTTCCGGGTTTCAGAATCATTATCATTTCTGCTACTTTCCATGTCTTCGGTACATATTTTAATCAAAGAGATGCGTTAATCAGATAGGTAAGTTTTACAATGGCTTTACGTGGGAGATGTTTTAGAATTTCCCCAGTAATTAGGTCATATCCTGGGGCTTTTTTCGGGTTATGTTTTCTTTAATTTATTTTGCTATTTCTTTCGGGGTAGCAGGTCTGATTGCACCTTCTTCTTGGGTAAGATTCTCCCAGTCGAGGGTGTTTTCTCCCTCATTCGGCTGCAATGTCCCTTCAAGATATTCAGCGTACCTCTTGGCTTTTTGTATATTACTTTTTGCCCACGTACCATCTGTATTTTTAATTGGTGGGTTCTGCTGTATTGGTCTGTATTGGTCTTTAGCCTCTTGGTTCCATAATGAATAGTCAGTTGACAGTTCACTTAGGTAGTCAGTAATACTTATCTTTGATTTTTTTAATCTCTCTTTTGAGTTGTTGTGTAGCATTGTTTAATATAGTTTTATCGACTGGTGATCTAGTTTGATGCCAAATTCTTCTGAGCCTTCTTTTCCCAAAAATAAGAGCTCTGATTTCTTTGGGATTGATACTTTCTTCAAGTTTTAATCTGAAGCTTTTCCAATCTGTTAGTTTATTTACTAATCTATGGGCTAATTCACTTTGTATAATGCTGTCGCTGAGCGTAAGTAATATGGGAGAATGGTCAGTGTTCAAATCCCAAGCTTCTTCAACATGTATATAGTTTACTGATACATTTCGAGTTATGAAAAAATCAATTAGATTTGGGATTTTGTTGGGGTCTGTAGGCCAATATGATGGCTTGCCAGTTGATAATGTTTTGCACTTTAGTTGATTGGCTGCTTGTAGAAGTTCTTTTCCTTTTGTATTGGTTAACCTAGATCCCCATTGGACATGTTTGGCATTGTAATCGCCACCGATGATTAATCTATGTCTATGTATTTAGAAAGTCTACATATTGTTCTTTTTTGAGAGCATGTCTAGGCGGACAGTAAACTGCAGAGGCAATTATCTCATAAGTTTTGGTTTTTAAACTATTTAAATAAACTAAACTATTTGATTTTTAAACCTGAATTGACTGTATGAAAACCTGCCGGAATAATTTCGGCCAAGATTGTCACTCGTTGAACGGGACAAAGGATGACCTTTCGTCCCCTTTAAGTAATACCACTTACCGGGGGTAAAAAGCAATAATACGGGGTCTACTTTTCCCCTTACATAATCTCAGGAAACGATTCCCGTACGCTAACGACATCTGGTTGCAAATTTATACGAAATGGATAAATAATAACAATATTTGTGGGGTGCCTGTTATCTATACATACGAAGAGAAAACCCCACAGAAAAACTCTTCATAGGCATAGATCCTTCATTCTCCAAAACAATACACTTATAACATTTCTGAGATAATGAAGATTGCTTCAAGAACGAAAAAGAAAATAATGACCCTTGCTACCATTATCTACCTCCAGAATTCTAGGAGGTTTATTGTGAATTGTCGGCTCTGTTTTTTAATAGTACAGTTAGATATGATGAAAATATATTAATATCTGTCATATGTGATATTTAAAATAATAAATGGTTTTCAAACATTTTAACTGACACTATTTCCGAAAAATCTAAGTAATACATTATGCAAGTAAGTAGTACATATGTTAGTGCTTAACACGGCAGAATTTGTATTGTACTCGATGAGACGTTAGTCGTTTATATCAACATACATTATCATACGTCGAGTGCTGATGCTCCTAGAAATTGACCAAAAACAACAAACGTAACGCGTAAATTGATGCATACGCACGCCAAGATAGCTGAAACAGACGAGATAGAAGTCCAGCATCTGCCGAATACTACGCGGAGTACTGCGCTAGTCAAATTAATACATGTGTAAACGACTCGTCCAGATGTATATTAAACTCGACGCAAAATAGCGCGAGCCCTTGTATGACCAATGCGAAATACAAAAACCACAAAACGAGTTACCGACCAAATGTCATTGATATATTATAATATTATAATAGACCAGCAGAAACAATATGACAAACCACACAACTAACAAACCAACGAGAAATATGAAAGGATCAAAATATATTCGCATTTGAACTTAAATGGAAGAAACAATATAATAGGTATATGTTGCTAAAATATTCATATAATTAATTCAATTAGTGAAAGGCTATTTGAATGCTATTCCTCAGAACAGCCTGAATGGAACTAATTAACGAATTTACGTTTAAAATAATTTGATTGGAATTGGTTGAAGAATTTTGCTCGTTCATTGATACAATTTTCTGGATTTCAGATTCAATAGCTACGGTAAACTTATTAATTGTGTTAATTTCGATTAGCCAAAAGGCAGGCAACCGTAAATTCAATATTGGAAATGTAAACTGAACCAGCGACAACTACCCTATTTTACTACCTACTTATCTTTCTACATTTCACATCTTTGCTTAGGTATATGAAAAAATTTTAATACGTATAAGAGAAACGTTTATTGACACACCGAATATTTGAAAATGTCTCTCGGTATTTTTAAGTGTACTTCTCAGCATAAATACATACATAAATGTAATATGTTGATAATTATGATAATAAATGTAAAGGAATATTTTATATATAAAAGCTACACAATTCACCTTGCACAGTTGACCTTTATTTAATGAAATAACAGTTTAGATCATATTTCCTGTAAATAACCTGCATTGAATTATATGAACTGATTAAACATAATAAAGAACAATATATAAGATACAAATTTTATGAGATGTTACATGCACACGGTCCATAATCATACTGTTTTGCATCTCTCGCCGTATCATCCAAATCTAAAACCAATTGAGTTAATTTAGGCTACAGTTAAAAACAACGTATCTAAAAAAAACGTTTAAACCAGATGTTGTCAAACGTTTAGCGGAAGAATTTAATAAAATAACTGTGGATGAGTTGCAGAAACGGTGTCAATATGTGATCAATATAGAAAATCATTATTATTAAACAGCGTTATATATACAACTATTTGTTTTACCAATAGCTTTAATTAATTGGAGGTGTATACCGCAATTGCTTTAGAGAAGATATAACATACGTCACCTCTTCGCCCATCGCGACCAAATTAAGCATGGATGGAAGCATGAATTATTCTAATATATCCCAATACGTAGGAGTAAAGAAATTGAGGAAGGCAAAAAGGTAAAGAGCACGGGTGTGCCGTTAAACTTTTTAGGTTTGCTTTGCTAATGGGAATTGACGGAAACTCCTACAGCGATACCTTATTAACGTCAATTACACTGGATATAGTTTAAAAGATTTTAATATTTTGAATATTCCACGCCGTTAAGGCGGGAATTTTATATGTAAATTTTTACCGCCTAACAGCGGAAATGCACACATATCACTAGGACAAATAGCATAATCGCATATTATTATATATCAACGTATTCGCAATGGTTCCCGCTATGGAGTGCGATCATTTTCAATGTCCATATTAAGTACAGAAGAATAATATAAATAAATGATAAAGTAAACGGTTTAAAACAGGATATAAAGTTTACACATTTTACTAATAATCTGAGAAAACAATAGCGTAAGGGTGATGCGATAAGCGTAAGGGGTTCCTGTTGAGTAAGACAGACATAATGCTCACACTGAAATGTTGAAATTAATTGTTTTTGTGAACAGCATTATCAACTGAATTTAAATTATATTTTTGCTACCTAAAAAATGACACTGTACAAGCTAACAAATAATGCTAAAAACCTAAAAACGATATAAAATGCACCAGTTTCTAAATAAACTATGCACAAAAGACAAACGTCTTTGCATACACTTAAACTATTTCACACTTTTTGAATATTTTAATTGTTAATCAAACACGTACGGATTATCATTATATCAGATAATTTCAGGTTACCATTTTAACTATTTGCATATCTGTCCTATTATTCACGAAGTCGTCGTTTTACACTTAAAATACTGACGTTTATTAATTTATTTGGAAAGAGTAAGAAATAATGCATGTTTTTTTAACTTTGTTTCTTTGATTGTTTTTTTATATCACTCTGAATCATATTGGATCCCAATCTGCATTGAGAATACACATAGATTTTCATAGTTTACATTTGATTTGAATATGTTGCTATGACAACGTAACACACATCTCGGTATTTGTACCTATAACAAATCCCACAGTGGCTTTATGACCACCCATGCGTACAACTGATGATATTGACATTATATTAAAATTATTTTTCTAATATAACATTGACATTTTCCCCAAAAACGCATTAAGAACTAAAAACAACTTATTCAATATAAAGTATAGTATTCATCTCGTAATTAATAGCCATTATTCTCTCGGGCGACTTGCGTGAATAATGGCTATAATTAATTGCGTGGTTAATAATGCACTATTAACTTAAAACTACTCGTGTTCTATTGATTAAAGGGGAAGTTCCTAGTGAACTAAACAAGGAATCTCTTTTATAACATATATGACAGTTATGAGTGAGTTCTGAAAACCACGAGCTTCTGTAACAATATTACGCCATATTATTTTACGATGGTTTGTGAATAGTAAATTATGTATTATTTATAAATCATAATGTTAATGTTATTCCCCTTTAACACAGTATAAAGAGTTTATATATCTTTTTAGAAACTGTTAATTATTGTAGACACAAACGATAAAGCCTGGGCATTCAAGCATCAGTAAAAGAGCTATAGAAGCGTTATATTTATTGGAGTAAAGCCACTTGAAATAGAAATGTTATGTAGGTCTGGGAGCCCAATACGGAGGCAACTAAGTAATTGATTTGTACTTTAAGTACATTGTCGCTAAAATGCGTCAAACCAGCGATTGTGTGCAGTCAGCTGGTAATTGATTTCTGGGAAGATAAAACTTTACAATTAAAAACACGGGGCAAATTGGGATCGGCTTCTTCACTGATATTTGCTCTTTGTGCTAACTCGTGAAGTTCTAGTTTTCCGAAATAAATCAGCTGTAAATATGGGCGACCATCGAGATAATACATAACGCCAGACGGGGACGCGGTTTTTTAAAACTATTTCTCGAGCTCTGCAACTTCGAAATCGTGCAATAAGTTTTTTAGGTCTTTAGGTCACGTTAAAAGTACTTAGTTAGTTTTCTATATGCTGTGTCCATAGTAAGTAAAACAGTACTGAAACAACTGCGAATTTAATAAAACAGTTTATTTATATTAATGATGAATGTATTAAGTCTTATTATACTCCACATATTATATTTATGTGAAAAGTCTATCACTATTTAATTCTTTATTTAAGTAAGTAGTCTAAGATTTAAGTCTTATTTACTTATTTATTAAAACCCCTATACTACACCCTTAATTAATTTATTACTTCATATATATATATATATATATATATATATATATATATATATATATATATATATATATATATATATATATATATATATATATATATATATATATATATATATATATATATATATATATATATATATATATATATATATATATATATATATATATATATATATATATATATATATATATATATATATATATATATATATATATATATATATATATATATATATATATATATATATATATATATATATATATGTATATATATATATATATATATATATATATATATATATATATATATATATATATATATATATATATATATATATATATATATATATATATATATATATATATATTAGAAGTTGTACGAGTTCCTTCACTTTCATTGAGGATCTTCAGAGTGATGACGATGATTTGTTTTATTGATCATTTATACTTGAATTTAAAATACGAATACTTAATAATTTTCAGTGACATTTTGTGACATTAGTTTCGAGGGAACTAAAATTCATATAAAACACAAACCTATATATATATATATATATATATATATATATATATATATATATATATATATATATATATATATATATATATATATATATATATATATATATATATATATATATATATATATATATTGTTGAGGGGTTATAATTCTATGAAGGATCGTCAGGTCACTGTCCTATTCTAAAAAGATATGTTTGATACACCTATTTCTTATTATAGTTTTACTTTGTTGGCATCATTGTAGATCTCTTATTATATAACTTTTACTAACCACGTTTTTACTAAAACATCTCATAGACCAATAAAAACGTTATTAATTAATGCTACATGTGATATGTGTGTAGATACATGGTATTCAACAGATTTTTAAGGTTTCATTGATTTTGCATAATAATTAAATGCCACTATATTCCTCCCAGTATCGACAAAATATCCTGAAAAAAGTTTGAAGTAGTTTATCAGTGTTTAACCTTAGATTTCCAGAGCTTAAATGGCCTAGAAAGTGAAAAATTTCCCGATTGAAAAGTATACAAGCATCATTAATCACGAGTGTTTTTTTGGCTACAGATCGGCTTTTATCCACGTCAACGTTCTCAATTATTTTTTATTTAAACTGGCCCTGGTAAAGCCTGGACAGAATTTTCGCATGTGGCTGCTGTACAAAAGTACCATCATTAATGGCGTAGGGGTAATCATTTTCACATTGGCAGCTAAAAAAAATATATATCTATAAGTTGTTATTATTAATATTAATAGTTGTGTGAATATTCTTTCTACTTTAGGAGGTCAAATTATCATTAAACTTACTACGTAGGTATATATATATATATATATATATATATATATATATATATATATATATATATATATATATATATATATATATATATATATATATATATATATATATATATATATATATATATATATATATATATATATATATATAAATACTGGGCAAGAAAAACTAGGGAGGCCTTTTCCCACAAGAAATTGTGAGGTGGCAAATAAAATAGATATATTCTATTTGCCACATTAAATTTGTTTTTTTTGAAATAGAAGTAATATGGTTGTTTTGTTATCTTTGGAGAACTATTGTTTTTAGTTGAAACAAGTAGGCATGATCTAATTCAATTACTTACATATATTGGCATACCGGCATACCACTTTGGCACTTATTCTAGAAAACGCCTTATGAACTTAACTAAAACGCAGCTAAAATTTCCCATTTTCGGAATGTTTTTCGGTATTATTTGGGTCTTTACTAATGGAGAGACAATATTAGTCAGCGACCCACCCCACCTAAGCCAGAGAGCCAATAATAGTGTGACGATTTGGAGTTGTTTACCCCCTACTTTAAGTTGAATAGAGATAACACAAATAGAGAAACACAAATATTATAATATAGTACATTTTATTTGCGTATCCTTTGTTTTCTGCTTCACTTTAAAAAAACTGGCATCAATGCCGCCAAAAGTAGTTCAGAAGATGCTGTCAACTTCGGCTTGGGGTGGGTCAGGTACGCGAGCGTATACACTGCATCTCATTTTTAGACCTTTCTTTCTGGCATACGTCCGCGTGAAAATATAACATAGGTACTGACTATCTATTCACTTACTCTGTGAGCATACTAATATCCACTTTGTTGCGTTGCAGCATTCACCGAAATTAGAATGCTTTGGTGGGGTTCCTATCCATTTCACTAATTACGCCCAACATATATATGAATACGTGCTTATTGGAATGTTGATTAATTTCAACATGAATACATAACGTAACAGAGTAGCAAAAAATAAAAGAAAACATTTCCTACCCTCACACCGATACTTTCTAGTTAATTAATTATCTAGTACGTACCTCGTATAACTGTGTAAGCACTCTTATACGTATCCACTTACCAAACCAGCAGCATAAACAGTATACGGTCCTAAAAAGCCCGCTCATAAAGCATGGAGTAACGCAACGCTATACACTTCATAGTTCATTTTTATGTTTTTTATTACATATTACCTAATATAAATTAGGTATATCCAGCTACAATTTGCCCTAGAGTCATAATTTTTTTTTTGAAGATGTGTCTGTGCAGTTCTATTCATTGTAAAAGTGTGCAGGATGCCATAAAGCGTTAAACAATACTCAACAAAATTCTACTTCACAATTCAGAAGGCTTTGTTTTATCGCCGCCAAACATACACTTCAGTTTATAGCCACTTACGGATCATACATGGCAACTAGTCGCCTGTTCTGCTACTTACAACTTATTCTAGAACAGAAAGTTCTAATAACTATCCCACTTTCTAAATAACTTGCCTCTTTACGAACAGTAGGTATTTTCTTACGCCATTATCAAACACAGAGTCATCGACTACCATAAAAAAACTGGATGACAACTGTCCATAAATAAACAATACAGATAAATATACATTGTCTTCATGGCTGCCTTGATATGTCTTTTATTTTATACTGACACCCAGGATGTGATCAGTTTTTGGTACTCGTAATATGTCACGAACAGGGAACAGGTGAAGTGATTATATAACACTTATATATTTTTAAATTCAGAAAATTGATGATATTTTTTGGTCTGTACATATACAACACCAAGTCTGTAAAGACCAAAGTGTGTTAATATACAGCAAATATATTTTCAGAGCAAAGAAATGTCCTTAATTTTCTTAATCCAAAAATATATAATTGTTGATTACCGAAACTTATCGAAAATAAAACAGTTACAATAAAAAATCATAAGGTACAGTTTTTCTAAACCTGCAGTTTATTGATTTCAATAGTTATTGCTGAGCAGCTTTGTGTCTTGGGTAGTAATAAGGCACAAACGAATTTAAAAAAATAGTATGTTTAAAAGAGGATTATAATGAACTGTATCCAACAGTAAAATCGTTTATCTAATATAGATATAAATATTCATCAAAAATTATGTATACTCACTTTTTGAATGAGTTGAATCAGCAGAACGTAAGTGAGATAAGAGAGAAAATATCAAGAGACTGACGCTATGACTATAAATACGGCCATTTAAGATATATCTTGTTTTATTTTCCATCCTGTATACTTAAGATAATTAATATCCATTTTCAGAATATAAACACTTATCAAAAAGCATGTCTACTACTTTTTGAATGAGTTAAATCGATAGAAGATATGTGAGATGAGAGCGGAAAATTTAAGAGACCGACGTCTGGTCTATAAATTCACCTATTTAAGAAATATTGTTTTATTATCCACCCTCTATATTTTATATTTTTTAATATCAGTTTTTAGAATATAAGTATTCATCAAAGATCATGTCTACTTTCTTTTTTGGATGAGTTAAATCGGCAGGAGATAAGTGAGATAAGAGAGGCAATTTTATGGGACTCACGTCTCGCCTATAAATACAGCCATTAAAAAAATCTTGTATTATTTTCCACCATTTATACTTTAGATATTTTAATATTTTAATATCCGTTTTGAGAATATAAAAATATCCATCACAAATCATGTCTACTACTTTTTTGAATGAGTTAAATCGGCGGCAGATAAATGACAGATAAATGACAGAGAAATGGCAGATAAATGATAGGTAAGAGAGGCAATTTTAAGAGACTGACGCCTAGCTTATAAATACGGCCAGTTAATAAAAATCTTGTTTTATTTTTCATCCTGTATACTTACGATTAGTAATATCCGTTTTTAGAATTAAAATACTCACAAAAAGTTATGTCTACTTACTTTTTTGGATGAGTTGAATTGGCAGAAGATAAGTGGGATAAGAGAGGCAATTTTACGAGACTCATGTCTGGCCTATGAGTACACCTATTTAAAAAATATCTTGTTGTATTTTTCACCCTGTACACTTCAGGTTTTTAATATCCGTTTTCAGACTATAAATATTCATCAAAAATCATGTTTACTTACTTTTTTGAATGAGTTAAATCAGCAGAAGATAAGTGAGATAAGATAGAAATAATCAAGAGATTTACGCTAGGCCTATAAATACGGCCATTTAATAAATATCTTGTTTTATTTTCCAACCTGTATACTTAAGATAATTAATATCCATTTCCAGAATATAAATACTCATCAAAAATCATGTCTAATACTTTTTAAATGAGTTAAATCGATAGAATAAGTGAGATAAGAGCGGCAAATTTAAGAAACCGCCGCCTGGCCTATAAATTCACCCATTTAAGAAATCCCTGTATACTTTATAATTTTTAATATCCGTTTTTAGAATATATGTATTCATCAAAGATCATGTCTACTTAATTTTTTGGATGAGTTAAATCGGCAGCAGATAAGTGATATGAGAGGCAATTAATTTTATGAAACTCACTTCTGGCCTATATATACGGCCATTAAAAAAAATCTTGTATTATTTTCCACCATTTATACTTTAGATTTTTTAATATCCGTTTTGAAAATATAAAAATATCCATAAAAAATCATGTCTATCACTTTTTTGAAATAGTTAAATCGGCGGCAGATAAATGAGATAAGAGAGGCAATTTTAAGAGACTGCCGCCTGGCCTATAAATAAGGCCATTTAAAAAAAATCATGTTTTATTTTCCATCCTGTATACTTAAGATAATTAATATCCATTTGCAGAATATAATTACTCATCAAAAATCATGTCTACTTACTTTTTGGATGAGTTAAATCGGCAGAAGATAAGTGAGATAAGAGAGGCAATTTAATGAGACTTATGCCTGGCCTATAAATATAACAAGATATTTGAAAAATATCTTGTTCTATTTTCCACCCTGGTTTTTTAATATCTATTTTCAGAATATAAATATTCATCAAAAATCATGTGTACTTACTTTTTTGAATGAGTTGAATCAGAAGAAGATAAGTGAGATAAGAGAGAAAATTTCAAGAGAATGACACCGGTTTATAAATACGGCCATTGAATATATATCTTATTTTATTTTCCATCCTGTATACTTAAGATAATTCATATCCATTTTCAGAATATAAATACTCATCAAAAATGATAGACAGTAAATACTCATCATAGACAGTAAAATTGAAAAATTGTTTGATATTCCATTTGTGGGGAAATCTGAATCTATAGACATGAGCAATACAATATGTTAATTCATGTAACTTTTTCATGTAAATCAAGAAATAAAAAAAAGAGACAACTTTAATAAAGACCAGACACTTTTCATCCTAAAATAAAATTTTAAAAGTCCGTGTTGCTTGCCAGTCACAAAGGGCGCGAGACCTACAATTTATAACTCGCGTAATATGAGATATAAATAAGCTCTTTTCACTTCGCTTTCACAGTATCCCCAGTAGAACAATTTTACAGGTTATTATTGCCGCGGATTTTCCGATTAAGCCCTCAAGTTTACATAAGCGTGTTTAAAAAATGTGAGGCAATACAATACATAATCTGATAATTCTCAAATAAGTCGTAGCAGAAATAATAACGATCCGCATAATACCTTGAAATTGTGAAATTGTGAGCCAAAGGTTGCGAATTCCGTAAACAATAATAAAGCAGATATGAATAATAACGGCGATATATTATACTACATCTTTATCAACATTTAATATATTATTACACAGGATGTTTCATAATGAATTGTGTACAGAGCAGCAGTAAAATCCCGACGCAATAATATATTGATATCCGAAATATGACCTTAGTAAAATGTTGATAATAACCGAGATATAAGCTGTCAAACTCTGCATAATACTTTAACCACCCTGTAACTTCATCAAAATTATCAATTTAAAGTTAGTAATGTGTTATTTCACAAATTGTCATTTTATTTTAATTTAGATTTTATTAATTACCAGGACACTAAGCGATAGGACATTTTAAACTTACAAAAGTAGCGCCCTCTACAATGTGCATGAAAATTAAGCATGGATTTTATTTTTTCTCGCCTTAAAAAACCTCGCAGTTTCAAATTTTGCGCAAAAATATTAAATTTTTAAAACGGTAATAGAAAAACAACTTTCAAGTTTGACACTGTATCTGTATCTTGTATCTCAGTTATTATCAAGATTATATACTAAGGGCATATTATTTGGCGAAACGTTATATTGTAACGTCAGAATTTTCCTGTTGTTCTTTGTATAATTCATTATGAAACACTTTGTATACATCATAATCGAGGTAATGCCGTCAGGGAGGTTATCTTTCCGAGCAAAATAAGTTATAATATTTTCAGTATACCAAAAAACTTTTTGTTACAATAATTTAATAATAAAAATCGAGCAAGTAAATTATATGATGATGGACTAACTGAATTTAAAATAATAAAAATGACTTATTTTCAACTTATTTATTATTAAGGCTTATTTTCCATAGGGCTAGAAATAGAACGTAAATTCTTTAGATTTCTCTCAGTTTTTAAAGGAAGATAACCCAGCAAAACAAAACTATTTCTCTCATTAATTTCTCCTAACCGCATGGGTTTCGAGTGTTATAGTGTAATATTTGAACACTGTGTTATACATTGACCCGCTAAAAGTCCGGACTTAACTTGTCTGGATCTTTTTCTTTGGGGTACGCTAATACAAGATTTATATTCAAGAGTGTTCTATACCAGCTGATCAAATCTCGATCATTACGTGAATAATAATTGCTTTCACTGGCATTTTGATCTGGTAATTTTTTTAAAAACATGTTCTAATTGTTTTACATAAAAGTGAATAACTTGAAATTTGAATTTGAATAATTTAAAAAAAAAACCTAGTTAGTATTTGTATATAGGGGAGCTAGTATAGAAGTATGTAGGATATTGAGTAAAGATAAGATATGTATATCACTCGCCTCTCATTCAAAGTAAAACAGGAATTCACTGCGGTAATAGCCTCACTACTCCAGTCAATAACGATATTTAAAAAAAAAAGAAAAAAAATAGAACCGTGTAAATTTTAATCTAGACCTACTTACCAAAATAGGCTCAATTACAAGTATAGACCTGAAAATTAGAAATTTACTTAATTTACTAATTTTAATATGGCGGCTTTTAACTGTGGTTTTTTATAATAATAATAAGTTAAAAGAATGCACACGTGTAAAAAATGAGGAATTAAACCAAAATGGTGATATATTCCAAACTAATAAAGCGATGACCACAATTCTGAATGCATACTTGGCATTCAGAATTGTGGTCATTACGTGAAAAACTTTGACACAAAATTTGAAAATTTACTGCATTATTTCTGCATTCTTCCTTAATTAATTCTAGATTTTAAATCTTAAATTGATTATGCCTAGTAAGATTTAACTCAATATGTGTGAAATTTAATACGTGCAGTACCTACTAATTAGTATAGACTAGAGACAGAGATAAAGTGTAGATATTATCCATTGTATAATTATTGCCATCCCATCTACGTCTCAAATTCAATCATTCTTAGCAGTTCCGATAATGGCAATTAACGTTTTCAATTTCCGATCTCTATTCCAATTTCTATGTTATTGTCTAAGAAAAAGATGCAGGATTTTAGACAAAGGAGCTTAATTAGAAATAGATTAAAATTTTGACGGGTTTCCGTATCAAGGTTGTTGTTTAGTGGTTAGGTACAACAAAAGGAATCTATATCGATTTCCTTCTTTCAAAAGCAGCGGTGATCTGAAATTTATTAGCGGACGAAAGTTATTTAATGCAACAGTAACATACGATGATGGTAAAATATGTGAAAAATGAGCTTATCACGATATTTTCGAATGTAAAAGGAACAGTTGTTAATATTTAAAGGCAATTCTATGACGAGATCCATTTTCGGGGTCTCCAAGAAACCGGGTTGTCGCCATAAAATCTGTTATAAAGGGGATACAATACTATTTAAGCTATAGTATAGGGCAGACAATGAGAAAAATCTCCGATTTTGTTCTCTCAGCTTATATCTCGTTATTGCTATTTGCCACCACCTTTGTTGTTTCCACTCAATGTTCCAATTACTTTAACGAATATTTATTGTTATGGCACAGGAAAATGTATCACTACTTTTCCTCACAGGAAATCATGAGTGTGACAAATAAAATTAAACATGATTTGAAGTTACTTCCATTCGTGGTTTTATAACAGACCATTTCAAGGTAGCAAACTATTTTTACAAGAATAAACGGTGGCATAATATCATAATAGTTTTGTATACGCCGCAATACTATCTGTAACAATATCTGTAATTTTAATCGCAGAATCTAGGTATTTTATGTAGGTATTGGGTAGTTCGCGAAAAATGTTCCAGTGCTTTATCTCAAAAGCCCTAATAAGAGTCAGGAAATTAAGTTAAATACATAAGTTGTTTATTATCTCATGAATTTTTATTTTTTAGTATTTTTGAAAATTACAGGGTGGTTCAGAAAATTGTGGCGTTACAAAAATACATTTTCTTAATTTGAATAACCTACATTTTGCGGATATTGAGTTTCCTTGTAATTATAAGCATGTTTTGTTATGGGAAGATACGAACCATTCTGAGCAGTTTTTAAGTTAAATCAATGTAAAGAAAAAAATTATGTTTTTTTACAATACAATTAAAGACTTTGCTACTTGCGCTACTTCGTTATACTAAAGTTTACAGAATATGTATCCTGTAAACTTTGGTTATACGTTTGTATACCTTGGCTGGTACCGACACCGAAAATAACAATAATAACAATAATTGTATATTATTGGCATAATAAATTGATTGTATTCTAAGTAAGAATGAATAACGTAATTATTGTTTACCTTTTAGTGGAGTTTTTTAGAATAGATTTTTTTTAAGTCGCTTTTGTTATTTTGTTAAAAATATTTTATCTTAAACACCATGTCCAGTTTTGACTAAATTTTATACTTGGTAACAAATACTTTCAAAAACTAATGTGAGAAAGTAATACAGCTTTTGTAATGAACTAGCTATAGTTTTGGAATGGCAATGGGTTGGAGAAAGCCTAAAGATCATAGCGATGACTGCTATTTTTGTTCTTGTAATGTGCAAGGTTTCAATTTTAAATATAAAAGGAGATTTCCTATCCTGACATTCGCCATTTCCCTATTCCTCATGAACCCGAGGTACCAATACCTTCTCCTCCACATACTCTGGATAATATTTTAGATGACCATAACCAAGTGCTCCACCACGTGATAGTGGTGATGATGATGATTGCCACAATCCTGGCACAAGCGAACCAACTTTTGCACACTCACTTTGTACTCAATGATTTAGTTAGAGGTTACTACTTGCGTTTTAATTTTAAGGTGACATGTTTATTGTAGTGATATTTCTGGAGTTATGGCAAGTTTTAGAATAGAGTCAGAACATAGGAGACCTTTATTGATTCGTCGACAAGAAGCCTAAAAGCAGTTCTTCTACACAACGCCAATGTTTCGGTGCCCGTATGTTTCGGTGCCCGTAGGACATTTAGTCCATTTAAAAGAATGCAAAGAATAAAATAATTTATTTCTTAGATAACAAATGGACGATATGAGGTGATTTAAAAATGATTTCCATGTTGCTTGGTCAATAAAGTGGCTACACAAAGCTTCCTTGCTTTCTATGCGAATGGACAGTCGTAATAGAAAGCTGTGTCAAAAATATGTCAAACTATGTCAAAAAGAATGACCACGCAGAAAAGCCCAGCAGGCCGGAATTCAAAACGTCACAAAAGAGAGTCTTGTAGATCCTAGAAAGGTATTAACCACCATTTCACATTAAATTGGGATTAAAGAAACAATTTGGGAAGGCATTACCAAAAGAAGGAGAATGTTTTACATATCTTTGTGAGCAGTTTCCTGGTTTATCCGAGGCAAAGGTTCACTGCGCCTGACATTAGGAAACTCATCAGGGATGCAAACTTTGACCAACAAATAAATACAAGAAGTTTGGCTGTAACATGGGCATAAAAGTTCATTTTCTTCACTTACACCTTAACTACTTCGCTCCAAATCTTGTAGATGCCAGTGAAGAGCTGGGCGAAAGATTTCATTAAGACATCAAGGAAATAGAAAGGTACCAAGGAAAATGGATGTCAACATGATAGCGGATTACTACTGGATAATAAAAAGGGACGATCCGGAACGTGCTCACATAGAAATGAGCACTAAAAGAAGTGACTAATGAGAATGACTGACTAAGGAGAATTTAACATTTTTCAATTTTCTCTTGTGAAAATGTAAACTATGACATCTCTTACCTGTTTAATAAAAGCTACTACATTATGAACTACTGTGAAAAATTACGTTACATTTAATTTTTACCCAAAGTAGATCTGCTTTTTGTGAGAAAACCTGACGTGATAGAAAAATACGATTTAATTTTTGACATCAGCACTGTAAGTTACATAAAAATCAGCTAACAAAATATGAACAATATTCAAAAAAATATATTTTGCAGGCCTGTGTAATGAATTTAAAACATTCTAGAATATTATCTAGAAAATTTATTTTTTAGATATTATTTCTGCGTATCATAGTGTTCCGAAATATCCAACACCCATGTCACATATATAGCAATGACGATTTTACTATTTATCGTCATGCTACAACGATTTTTGGAAAAAATGGTTCGATATGGGCAACCTTACCCATATGCTGGCAAGTTCCTGAGTTTTGTAAATATAACTTTCCTTAATTGCATAAAAAGAGACATTCTCCACAGCAGCGTATCTATGACATGCATATAAATTAGTACGCGGGTGCTCTTAATAAAATGTTTCCCTCCCTAGTGTCTTCAGAATCCTTACTTACATTTTTATTCGGCGGGACTTCATTTTGCATGACTAAGTTGCGTAGTGACATAACATTTTCTTATCAGGGCTGGCTTAAGATTCAATTTATTCAACCGGTCTATATAAGCTCCCTAGGTTTACCGGAGTACTTCAACAACCATCGTCCAGAGTTATTGTTTTCTCTTTTACCCCGCTCTCGATTTAATCTGATCGCTAGCCATGAAATTTGATTTTATTTGAAAGGTGGACCCGCCTGGGTTATTGGCTTTTATAGCTCCTCGGAAGCGGTCATTTGCAATGAGTAGATATATATTATAACAGGATTCAATGAAATAATTTGCTTCACAATATAATTTGACGGTTTAATAAACATTCTTTATTAAAACGAATATTGTGGTATTACAGGCACAGGAATACAGGTATTAGATAATTATGAGATAGATAATGTTATATTATTACTTGAAATATGTTATAATCACAGCTATTATCAAACTATCCAGAAGTAAATATAATGGCAACAACACATTGTGGCCAAATCAGATTAGTTATATTTAATACATAATGTTGTTTTGGAACAATTTCTATAAGCCTGTTTGCATATAATTTAGTCTACTACAATACCATCACGCTCAATGCATATACAGTATTAGTTTATTAATTATATCAGCCATATATATTAAACAGAGAGCTTTACTTTTTGTCATTACATTACAACTGTCTATTATTGGTTACATTTCTAACTAATTTTAAATTACTAATATCTATTCTATGATTGTTGTCACAAGCATGTTGTGCAACACTAGACTTATCTGTTCTTCCATATTTTAGATGAGCCAAATGCTCTTTAAATCTGGTGTTAATTGATCGTCTCGTTTGACCAACATATTCTCGATCACAATCATTACAACTAATTTCGTAAATTCCAGACCTTTCATTTGGAACAATTTTATCCTTTGGATTGTCTAAAAGTTGTTGTAATTTATTACTCGACGAATGAATCGCTGTTATACCCACGTTTTTGAAGACCTTGCTCAAGCCACGAGTAAACCGGGGTTCGTACGGGATGGATACATATTCTGGAGTCTCTATATCCTTTTGAAAGGTCGTAGAATTACGAAGTGTGTCCTTAAGTGTACGCTTCCTAATTAGTTTTTCAACTATATCTCTAGGACAACAATTACTCACAGCTATATCTTTAATTAATACTTTTTCTTTTTCAAAACTCTCATTAGTGAGAGGGAAACTTAGTAAACGATTGACAAGAAAATTAAAACTTCTATTACTTCTTTTCTATAGCTGTTTAATTCGAGTAAATCCTCAAGGTAGTCCAAGGTCTGTGGAATTGGTACACTCGGAAATAATGAACAAACATCAAAGGATATCAAAATTTCACCCTCTTGCAATTGAATATTCTTGACCTTATTAATGAAATCATTCGAATTTTTAACTTAAAAACTAGGCTGTGCAATGGGCAAACTTTCAAATTCCATAGTCAACCATTTTGATAAGTGGTAAGTCGAAGATCCAATAGACGATACTATTGGACGCACCGACTTCCCTGGCTTATGAATTTTTGGTAGACAATACAATCTAGGTACAGTAGGGTTAGATACACGTAACCTATTTTCTAAAAATTTGATGAAATAATAATAATACCTAAATGAGGAATTTATTTGAACAAGAAAAATGTGGAATTTCTTTTGGCCTACAGTGTAGATAACCAAATACATATTAAATTTTAAAGGTGATTCCATTTCATGCATAATCCAAAATTTGTGCCGATTACTGGTATGCACGTACTTTCAGTACAGGTAACAGTAACTTCTCGGATAAATAACACAAAATTCGTATGGAAAAGTGTCTAATTAAATACGTTTCAGTGAAAACGTTTCTAAGAGGGACTATATTGTAAGAATGTAAGAAGAAAAGTAACGTTAATAATAACCAGCGAAAGAATTCAATCATTAATGTTTTAAAGCATTCATATTTGATGTCATTAATGGATAAAAATCGATTCTAACTCGAGCAAGTAAAAAGAAGGAAGATAAAAAGAACCAAGACAACGACCCTACCGATATAATTGACAAAATGGATGTAGAAAAAACTGAATAAAATCCTAAAATATGTAGAAAAAAGCAATTAAGGTATGGCAGAGCTAAATAATAAATTCCCTACACAGAGGTAATTAAATTAAAAAGCATACCATGTAAAATGTATTGGATATATAATAAATGAAAGAATCGACAATTTAGAACAATATACACGGATGAACAACATATGGATATTCTTTCCAGAAAAATCGAATGAAAATACATATGAACTCTTAATAAATATTATAAAAGAGAAACTAAAAATAAATACAATTGAACCGAGACATTGAAAGTGCGTTTAGATTTGGTACATGATGTGAAGATAAACCCAGAGCACTATTTGTAACATTCAAATTACACATCAAAGCAAAGTAAAAGTATGAAAATAAAAATATATTAAAGAACATGAAACTAATCATACGAGCGGACATAACGAATGAAAGAACCAACACACTTAATGATAAAGATTATGCAATATGAAAAACAAAGTGTATGAACACAGGGTGGGAAAATAAAATGAATAGAATGGTATTAAACATACAACAAATTCAAATAACACCAATATATGTAATCCTCGGACACAACAACTAGCCGAAGAAAATCGTTTGGAAAACAACATGTATATTTAAAATTTAATATTTCTAGCTTATATAGGTTGTTTTCAAAATAAGCAACATAAATGATTGAACCTACAGCTAAGAAGAACACTTCTTTAAAAAATACAGCAGATTAAGAATAGCGGTATACCGATGTCTTTGTAAATCTACTAGAAAACATTTTAATACTCTCAACATCTAATGAATGCGTCCTGATCTAGTATAGAAATGTATTGGAATTTATTAACTTTGATCTTATGAAAATCTTAAAGTTGTAAAGTGCAATATAATTCCCTGTCGCTTTGGAGAAGCATCACCTTTGTAAAGAGGGCTTAGACTTTATAAAACCCAAGCTATTTGAAATTGGATCCATTGAAAACATGAGCATTCACTTGAGAGCCATAGTATTAGAGTTCAAATGAAACATATACAGAGAGCCGCGGACTTGTTTGGATTTTCCTCAGGAGTATTTGAAGAATTTATTGTGCCATGCCATGAATTATTTGGGGATCTATTTTATGTAGCCAATATTACTAATTAATACATTGTGACGTTTTAGATAATGTCATCCATTTACTACCTGGTCTGATGTTAATATTTGAGGTTTAAATCAATTTCAAATCAGGTTTCAATTTGTAGATAAGAACACAATGACCTGTGACCAGTAAAGTTAAAAACACATTTTGTTATACAATCTGAGAATACCTTATTATGTTCTCATTCTTATTATATTTCTTTTGCATTTGATCGGGAATAACTAAAACGCCAATTTTCATCAGCGGGCAAAAAGGTGTGTACCATTGTGTTCAACAAATTTTAAGCAACTTTGAAAATGTCCTTCTGCTATCCCAAGAACGAAATATTGAAACAACATAATATTTGACAGAAAAATAGTTTTAAGGATTAAGAAAGAATCTTGTTCTTCTTTAAAATCCGATAATATATTCCCCACACTAGTCTCAAAAAATATAAAAATATATATATAACTAATAACAAATCATACATTACTAAAACATTTCTACTACATTAAGATGACCATGCAGTATAACTTTCATAGAAATCTATAAATAAATAGCCTCGCAAATAATTTTTCAGCATTTTTGATACCTTTATATTATTCAGAAATTAATATAGTCTCACACTCTCGATGCCGCAGGTTTTTCTCGATGCCGAATTTGTTTTCTCTATTTATCATCCGAATTGATTCAAAATCAGTGCCTCGGGAATTTTGGGGTTCCGCGTTAGATAGTTACAAGAGCTTTTAGTCACAAAAAATTCAAGATGGCGGATCTAATATGGCGGACATATTTGTCATGGTTTGATTCGGCTTAAAATCTAGATCTCGGGTTTCTCCGCTTCATGTGCAGCCAATACATGCAGCCTAACATCATATATGTTCGTTGGCTGTTTGAATACAATTTTAGTGTAAACAGGTAAGTATATTTCGCTATAAATTGACCACATTAGTTAGGTTATGATCTCAAATTGGCGCGGGTTCCTAGTTCTAGTTCCTAGAAAGTCTCTTAGTGAAAAAAGTTGAAAAATTCATTGTTTGATATTTTATTTGACTGTTAAAATCTTGATGAAACATTATCAAAATAAAAATATCACCAATTTTAGGTTGTTTGTATGAAAAACGTATGTTGTTGCTTGATCCAATGGTTCAGAGAGGAAGGGGTTTGACATAATATGGTCCTTGAGAGGTAGGTACCACAGTATCTGTGTAGGTACTATAAGGTTTTGGATAAACTTATTTAATAAGAGTGTCTTACATAATAAATTATAATTTCATTGTGTTAATTTAAAAACCGGCAATATTTGTGGCAACACCGCTAAGTTTGTATTATATTTGTGTCCTAGGTGACTTCTAATCTCATTTTATTTTGATTTACCTATTTCACGTTTTGCAGTTTTCATTACAGACTTATCTGTTTTTTTTTCTGATTGCAAATAATTGATTTTAAGCAGGTCCGGATTTATTAATTTGACGCCCCTAAGCAAACGTATATTTGACACCCCGTTTCCCCTCCTCCGCCCTGATGATTTATGACAAATTAAATCGCTTAAAAAATATACGATCATTAGCGAACAAACAGATTGTTTATTGAGAGTAAAATCCATGCTGTAATGTCAAAAATGATGTTTTTTAATAAATTTGCGAAGCGGGTTTCTTGAAATATATTGGTATTAATATAGTATAGAAATATAGTGGAAATATATTGGTTGTATTGTTTTGCATACTGCGGCTGGCCCTCAGTGTGGCGAACATAAGAAAATTATAGGTATTAGAAAACAAATAGCTACGCCTCATGACGGACCCAATAGATACGTCTCCATCAGAAACTTACACAACCTTTGCCCCGTCATAGTACCAATAGCGAACTACATCGTAAACGTTTCACAGAATTTCTACGAATTTAAACTGAATGAATATATCAAATGAATATGAATTAATACATCAAAATCTACCCATATTTTTAATTTTTAACCATAATTTTAACGCTTTAAGCTCTTTTAAACTATTTTAACTTGATCAATTTACCCTTTCTGTATGTTTATTTGTTTTTTAGTCCTTTTTCTTTCCAAATTCTACAAAATTCACCCATTTTATTGCATTACTAGATATCGATAAATAGAAAAAAAAATTAACTCAATTTAAATGACAAAATCGGTCATTCTATTTTCCTTTTTTCCTTATTTTTCTCACCTTTTCGGACCTGTATTTCCGGGGGTTTTTCATTTTTACCCCCAGGCAAATTAAAATGTCTCGAAGAGAGACAACAAAACTATTTACGAAAATTCAACTTCCTATTTATTTCCAACTTATTCGAATGCCATTTGGTCTACTGAAAACCCAATGACATATAATACGCTTCTCAGCGTAAAGATCTGTCAATTTACTTCGCTTTCAATTTCTATTTAACTTACTGCGCGTGGCTGTCCGGCTGGTCCCGGGCATGGCATTATCCTACTTTACTATGTACCTTCACTTGTACTATTTAATTTAAAACAAAACAAAATCTGCCGCCCTAGGCTGCAGCCTTCTCAGCCTATTGTGAAATATGGGCCTGATTTTAAGTGTTGGTTAGAAAATGGGTGAAAATAGAGTACCTTCCTAATCAAACTTGGAACCATAAGTGATTTTTTCCTAGAGGCCAGAATATGTAGTCTAAGTTAACTTAAAATCTTCAATTTGATGACTAATTAAATTTATTAAAAGTACATTATTCAGTAACAGCATCAACCAATGTATCTATCTTGTTCTTGGTTGCCCCGACCTGAACAGAGTATGCATATGATATAAATAAGTGCAGAATATCTATTCGATCGAAAGGTATGAAGCACAATACAATTGTTTTTCCAAGGCTTCCATTAGTATCATCAATCAGTTTGCTGTGCGGTATATGTTTAGTTAGTTAATGAAAAACCTTACATAACGAAAATATCCATATAAATAATAATCCAGTATCTAGGTAGATACTTACCGGATTATTATTTATATGGAGAAATCCACATTCGAGCCCATTTTTTCCATTATTCTTTCATAAAAGTGTACATAGTAGCTATATTATTACATCATTAATGTAAAAAATCTATAAACATTGACCAAAATAGTAATAAACAAATAAACATCCTACCGGCAATATCATAACATAACCCCTAACCTTACCTTTACAGCTGACCTGGCGCTCTTGCGTAAGAAATGTTAAACCTAATACGCGACGTACGTCCATGGAAAACAGACAATTTAACTTAAAAGCATTTATTTAATTAACTCATAGGTCTAAAAAATAATTTGGATTTGAATTGTATAGAAATATGTTTAAATTTTGACGTATAATAGGTTTAAATACTAAGAAATGCCCAAAACCCGAGAAATTCCCGTCTGAAAATCACACTTTTAAATCTCCCATAAGAAACATATGGCGGTCAAATTTGCTGAAGTGTGTTTAGGAACCCATTTCAAATTTCGCGCCCGGATTTTGATAACCTAACTAATATGGTCAATTGCTCTACCGTATAGATACTTCGTTTCATAATATTTAATAAAATATCAATGTTATTTATAAATTAGGAATGTGGAAAACACTTCTAAAATCTCTGCTTCAATATGCGTAACCGACATTAACTAATGTAAAAGTAATACACGATCAAACTTTTATTCTATTAAACTCATTACTTTTTCGGTTTGTTTTATGAAGCTAGGTCATTATATGTTGCAATATTAACATGTCTTTATATAAAATTCTTGAATATACAAATTAATTTTTGTAATATTTTATGAGAAACATGGTGCTTAACATTCAAACATGGTGCTGGTACATTCAAACATGGTGCTTAAGCAAATTAGACTTGATGCTTGATTTAAATGAAATTTAAATGAAGGAATTTAGATATAAACGTCAGTCTTAAGAAATATTGAATTTATCCGTTACTTTTCTAACGCACTGTATATTAAACGTACAAGCGGCCTTAATTTCAATGCTATATATCATACTGGAATAATCTGTATATCGCATCAACTCCAATGGATGGCAGATGTTTTCTCCGTGCCCTATAAAGAAGCTTATTCGTGTTTGTGAGTATCCGCATTAACTAAAAGCAGATTAGACTTCATCAAACACATAGTTGATGTCTCGGTTGATGTACTTCGTCAGAAGTAGCTTGTAGTAAATCTTCTTGTAGCGTGATATAAATGGCCCCTATACAAGATGGAGAGAAACTCCCTTTGTGGGCCAGGAACTAAGACTGCCTTAATATATACTGATAAGTTATATTAGGTATACTATTATCAGAGATCATCTTTGAGGAGTATCCTTCATGTATCAAAGCGGTGAGAAATGTGTGGTATACCGTTCTATAGTGTTACCTGCCACCTCATTACCTACCGTAAAAGACGTAACTAATTTTGCCTGTGAGAGGTGAATATGTTCAATCTCGAGTATACTACTGCAGCTTATTACTTCCAGCTTAATTATTAAACCGCCGTACAAGCAAACCCTTTGAGAATAATCAAAATTGTTAATTAAATGTTGAAACGTGTAATGACGCTTCATCGTTTTATTCATTACAGCTAACACCGTCAGAAGAACGACGGAAGACCTGTAATCCTTCATTTGATATTTAGCTACTCAATAGCGACGACTCAATTAAGGCTGTAGGGCATTGCGATAAATATACCCCTACTCATTTGAAAATATAGAGGGTGTTTTCAAGTTGATATGAATGATTTTATGACGTGAATTTTAAGCAGATATTAAGGGGGAGATATTATGGGGGGCAAGGTGGCTATACGACCGTCGAATCCTGCAAACTGATGACATTGGCGTTTTAAAATTCTCTTTCAAGATTAAAAACCTACAATGGTCGTGGACAAATTCATTACGTAAACCTCGCCTTGCCTTAAAAATGGCTGGCATTAATTATTCGATATACTATTATCTTCTATCCCTACTTTATTAACAAAAGATTCCTCTAGATATCATTTGGCGACGTTTGCCGCTTTAAATCAATTAAATTAGTATCTAGAATTTACCGCAATTTATTGCAATGGAGGACCAATGGAAACAATGCCCTGTGTATTTATCTTCATTTGGCAAATTTAAAAATTTTGCCATAATTTGAGGAATTTTGCCAAATTGAATCCCACTACTTGCAAACTTCCCTTTAGAATGTTGAAGATTTTCTGAACGACATGAAACATGTAACTGAACTTTCACTTAATTATCATTACAAAATTGAAATGCGTGGCCTGCTCTTTAGAATGCCATAGCCCGACTTTTTTCTATCCTGTTATTTGTTTATAAGGAAGTTCCTCCTTTTAAATCGAAACAATTTCTTAGTTACCTACTTCTGGTAATGTTATACTACTGTAGCCAATCACCTTAATTAAGTTTTACTTTTTATAATTGCAGTATGTATGTGTGTATGTATGTATGTATGTATGTATGTATGTATGTATGTATGTATGTATGTATGTATGTATGTATGTATGTATGTATGTATGTATGTATGTATGTATGTATGTATGTATGTATGTATGTATGTATGTATGTATGTATGTATGTATGTATGTATGTATGTATGTATGTATGTATGTATGTATGTATGTATGTATGTATGTATGTATGTATGTATGTATGTATGTATGTATGTATGTATGTATGTATGTATGTATGTATGTATGTATGTATGTATGTATGTATGTATGTATGTATGTATGTATGTATGTATGTATGTATGTATGTATGTATGTATGTATGTAAAACCATATGCAACATAACATATATATTCAGCTTGAATTTATAGCAATTAATTTAATTTTAACTTTTACTTAATTATCTTTACAAAATTGAAATGCGTGGCTACACTCTAGTACGCCATATCTCGACTTTCCTGTTATTTGTTTCTAAGCAAGTTCCTCCTTTTAAAACAAAACAATTTCTTAGTTATCTACTTCTTTCTGGTAATGTTTTACTACTGTGGCCAATCACGTTTACTTTTAAATTTTACTTTTTATAATTCCAGATATATTTACTATATTTAAACCATCACATAGTATCATTTTATATTCTGAATACATGTTTTCAGTTAATTTCAGAATCTGGATTATACTTCTAAATATATAGAAGAAAATATGGATGTTTTAAAAAAATACCACAGGAATGGGAAATAGGGCAATTTGTAGCTATTTTTAAATAAGGAGAAAAGGAGGAAATTTTATTTAATTACTGCAGGTGTGTTTCATAAGACAAGTGGATTTCATCAACATCTCACGCGGTTGTAAAGATATGTTGTAATGTATTTACGACTCTTGAAAAAATTATTACAATAAATAAGTACAATAAATAAATAAATCAGCAAACATATGAATCGCACGTACGAAATTTATTATGCAAATACATGTTTTGGTGTAAAATATGAAGATGAATGAAAGTGCTTTTCTATTATTTATATTTTTCTACATTTAGATAGTCCTGTTTCCCTGCTCGGAATACTGATCGAGTTGTGGAGCTTCTTCGACCACACGAGATGATTCTTTGATAGTCAAATCATCCTCATCATCATCGAGCAGAATGTGGACTTTGGCGATGTTGTTGAATGTTTGCCCACTGCAACTAAGGCAAACCAAAAAATACGCCACCGTACGCAGAATCATGGGGGCAGATCGGGAAAAATACTTTAAAAAATCTGTGACAGTGGCGTTTATGCGAGGGGGTCGCAACGTCGGAAAATTAAAAAATATCCGATTTGACCCCTTCTCATCGGATTCTTGCTGGGGAGGACAGTGGCGGCGGTAGAGTTGAGAAAATTATTTCTTGTACTTCTTAAGACCAGAGGGAGTGGCTGGGTTGTTTTCGCGGGAATTCGGAAGTTTAAGGGGGGTTAGTTTTAAATTTTCGAGATACGTAAAAAGTCTTCTCCGCGGTTCGATAGATATTATTTTCAAGACCAGAAAAGCGTTATAAATTTTTTTATTGGATTCCCTTCCCATTCTTTTAAACGCGAGGGGGCAAAATTCCAGTATATGCAAACGGTGATTCTGACTGAGCGTGACGCATATGTAGCGTGGGGTACGCTGCGGTCATATTTACGTTGTGACAAAAGTCCTAATTGTATAAGAAAAGAAGAACCCATCACAACTATTAGCATACTCTACAAGATTGATAACAGAATTTTTTTCCGGTATGTATCACAAGAAATGAGAAAAGAGCAAAAAACAGGTTCCAGTCTCTTTATTTTTAATTTCTTATTCGATGTTTCAACAACGATCAACGGTAGTGGAAAGTTTTATAATACCAATTGCAGAGGGATAAAAATAAAACAAAGCAGTATATAATCGCAATTTTTGTATCATGAAGCAGAGCCGAGTTGGCCAAGATGGCGGAGAAAGCTCATAGGAAATAGAGACCCTTTAATGAGAGTCTGGCCAAGGCGTCGCCACTTTCTGATTGGTGCCGCCATTTTAGTTCAGAATTGAGTGAGTCACTCAGATTTTGACATTTGTAGGTTGTTTATATTCGCAAAATTGTGACATGCAAAGTAAATCTACCATTCTTCATTATGAAAAACTCAAAGGTGGGCTTCAAATATTTGTGCATATGTAGAAATCAGAATATTGTAGGCAAGTTATGAGTAAAAGTTGAGGTTGTGTTGATCGTTGTTTTATTGGCTTTGTGTCTAAAGAAAAATGAACTCAAAACGTTATTTCTAGGAGGTAATAGGACTTAATAACTTAAAATGAGATGAGGGCATTTCCCCGTGATCCAAATAAGAGAAGGGAATGATCAACAAAGATTGGTAGGGAAAATTAGACACCTAAAGACAGTTGAATTAGAATATATTTCTCGAAAATATAAGGAAAACATAAAAAATAGAGACGAAACTAACAATCAACACCAATTTTTATTGGGCAAATTCATGGTGGTTGAAGCTCCTCACATTCTGAACTGTCATAATTTAAAAACTAAATTAATTAATAGATTTATAGTGTTTAGATTAAAAGTGAACTGTAAAAAAAATACAAAACATAACCGCCAAGGATAGTAAAAGTATGGCGATGCATAGTGTTGTGAAATAATTTTTTTATTCTTGTATTCTGTTCTGATTAATAAATTGTTTGATAATAATTATTGAAGAGTTTTCGTCCCATTCTTATTATTCATCAAAAAAACATATTGTACTGGTAAGTTAGTAGAAGCAGTACTACTCATTTTTTAAACCTTTTATTTTATACCTTATATCCACGTGTATTGGTGCGAATGTTTGCAGTAAAATCATTTCTAAACTTTTTAAATTTGGCGCCACGAATTGAGATATAAAATGGCTGCCTTGGCCAGACTCTCATTGAAGGGTCTCTAATAGGAAATATTGTACAACAATTTTAAGTCAAGCACTTCTATTAACATCTTTATTATAAGTGCCTTTTGCCTTTAATTATGAAGTCAGTTAATTTCTAATTTCCCTTGTATAATTTAATTGATTAACTTTACACAAAAATGTGCGTTGGAAATGTTATGTAAACTTTTTATTTTATATCTTTCTATCAGAAACTTTAATAGTGATTATTAAATGAACGAGCAACTAGAAATTAGATACTTACATTGAAAGCAGTCTCTTTTGAATTAGGTGCGAGCACCATCGCATAGGAAAACATGAATTCGCATGAATTATTCAGTAGGTAATACCTACTGTACTCAATGATTTCGAGAAAATTTACTGGCTATCACAAAAATAGCGACCGGCCTGATGTTGTAGAAGTTTAAAATATCGCAGATAGTTTATAACCAACGGATAGAAGTAGTTTTGGTTTTACTGGAGACTATATTTTTGCAGTAGATCCAAAATATATGCTAGTAAATCCCAGCCAGGCCCAGTAAATCCGCTGTAAATCATGATAATAGTATTATAACTCATTTGGTAACTTGTCGAGATATTGTTTGTTCACCTATTTGGACAACACCTAAATTTACGTGTTCTTAATGGAAATCAGCTAATGGAAACCCCAGGAAATGTCTCAGCATAACGTGTTGACTACACTAAGGATATTATCCACGCTACTAAGGCTGTTCAATGTTCATCCTGGAATCGGTGGAGCAGCTATTAACGTGCTGGGTGTAATTTCTAGCGCACTTTCAAATAATAAAATAAATGTTCGCAGAATGGCTAACTTCGGTTTTTATTGTGACAGTTAAATATACTATTCTGATAACCGGATCTTAATTTTAGACATGTATTTTTATGAAATAGGAAAAAATAGATGTTTAGTTATATAAACTGAAAAACAAAATAAACGCTATGTCCTAATTTTAGTAAATTTGGACCTTAGTAAATTTGGATTGCTACCAGTGATTAAGTTTCTACTTGTAATGTAGCCACTCCCATCTCTCGTCTACCAGTCTTATATTTGCTGAAATTCGGTATATCATATAAAGTTTATACAGGTTGGTACATAAAATGGGGCAAATTTTCTGAAGGTTCGGCATGGTACCATTAAAATTATTTTTTCCCCTGGTTTTAAACGCTACTGTCATAAAGATGGACCTCATATCTCGAAGATGTTTTTGAATTTTTTGCCTATTTCCTTTATTTACAGGGTGATCTTTAAAAAAATCCACTTTTAGTCTTGATGTGATAAATAACGCTTCAGTTAAGACATGATGTTCATAATCGGATTAAGATAAATATTAAATATACAGGGTATCAGTAATAAAATATACAGAGTTTAGGATATACAAAACCTAAATCTGAATTATCCCCCAAATCTGGTTTTATAAAAGATTTCAATAGTCAACTTGCTTTCGAACTACAATTTTTTTTTATTCATACATAATTTGTAGAAAATTGACAATGTTTCAATATTTTGTCGGACCTTCCCCAGCTCTTATAACTGTTTATTCTCTTCTAGGTATTCTTTTGCGCAACCTGGTGCCCAAAAATTGGGAAGTGTTTTCCATTCTTCCTGTACCGCATTCACCAAATCATTCAAATCGTCCATTTGTCTTTCATATTCCGTCTCATATCGCTTTCTTTCATCATGATTTTCATTCTACTATGGACATTCGCTCGATTATATTCATATCCAGAAACTAGGGAAGCCAATGGAGATAAGGATGTGAAATCCATTCTTTAAATATTTTGATCTTTCAGAAATATGGTAACAATTCTAGCGCGATGTCTTTAGTCACAGAAAATTAGCAATTAAAATGGCAAATAAGAGAAATAATATATAAAGTTTTAAAAAGTTGGGTGTAGACTTAATAGATATCCAAATACAGATCAAAAGAGTCCCCACCTCTCAGGAGGGTGCTTCATCCCCTTTTGCTTCAGAAATCACCCTCTAATATGACGTCGCGCTAGTTTTTTGAATTTTTCTCAAATACTGTTACTCTGACGGGGAAAATGAATAGGACCTAAAATATTCGGTATAAAATGCTTCATCATTTATGTTTTATAAACTTTTTCATCTTTAACTCAACTCTCATAAATATGGGTTGATAAATTAGGATATGATGCTAGTTAGGGAAAAACGGGTAATATCTAATATCTAGAAATATCTAAGTTTAGTCTAGAAATATCTAAGTTTAGACTAGATATTAGTCATCTAGAAACACATCAGAAATAAAATTTTTTTTTTAAATAGTTTCGCCTTGAGGCCTCATCCACTAAAAACTAAATACTGTTTATTCAATAATTGGATTATATTCAGGTAATTCTTCTTCTACCACTAAATTAAGACTGAATTTAGAGTGCTTCATCCCCTTTTGCTTCAGAAACCACCCTCTTACGTGACCTGGCGACCGTTTTCTGATTTCTCTAAAAAACCGTTACTGTGGCGAGGAAAATGAATAGAACCTAAAATATTTTTTAAATTATACATGTTTGATTAACCAACTGATGGAAAAATTGGAATACGCTGGTATCCAAGCTGGAACAAAATGGTAAAGTCCAGGCCACAATTCTGTTCGGGAAGTAATAGCGATCCAAAATGCGTTTGTCCTTTGCTTATTGTTCAAGGAATTCTAAGAAGGTCCACATTGTAAATGGATAATTCATCTTGTATTGTGTTCTCTTAATTCTCTTAAGTATGATCACAGCTAAATTTCAAAACTTAAATAGTAAACAGATGAGTAACGACCAAAAAGTAAGATATCTAAAATCCATTGTCCTAGTGTAGCGACACGAAAAAAATTCGACCATAATCATAAATAATTGTGATTCCTTGGGTCAGCGGCAGTTATAAGTTTCACTTAATTTATGGTTTCCGATATGGGCAAAATGGCAAAGCAGCTAACTAATTAATTCAGAAAGAGTATCTCAGAAATGTCATGTAAAATGTTTAGTTCCTAATTTGCAACCACATGTCCTTAGCGTACGGGAATCGTTGTACCTGAGATTATGTAAGGGGTAAAGTAGATCCCGTAGAATTGGTTGAGATTTTATCTCCGGTAAGTGGTGTTACTTAAAGGGGATGAAAGGTCATCCTTGGTCCCGTCCAGCGAGGGCTAGAGCGACAATCTTAGCCAATATTATTCAGTTTTCCGGCAGGTTTTCATACAGTAAATTCAGGTTCAAAGTCAAATAGTTTAGTAAGCGGAAAGTTAGTCAAAATTGGTCTATTAGAGTCAGGTCTACTGAGCTAGTAGTGATTAGCTTTGTGTCTCATATAGATACGTTTATTATTTGCGCGACGCATCTGGTTAATGTCCAAATTAATAGCTTGTTTGTTGTAAATGTTTTAGTGCTATTTTAATTTATTCTGTTAAACGTTAAATATGTGTTCAATCGGAGAAAGACCCCAGTGGCTACAAAGTTCTTTCTGCAACACTGATGCTGATTTTCTAATTGTCCAAACTGCTAGTAAGGAAGCCTATAATAATCCTACGGTCGTTGTCGTGTGAAAGGATGTTGACCTTCCCATTCTCATAATTGCTCTTTGTTCTCTTGATAAAGACATTCGATTTTCAAGAAATATTCAAGGAAACATCAAAGAAAGGGCATATAATTCTCTCGATTTGCAGAAGTACTTCATGACTGTAAATGAAGTATATTATTGGCTCACGCATTCAGTGGATGCGATTCATCAGCATTTTTTGGCAAAGGAAAACACGAACTGTAAACTTGATAAATACTAGAAGGGACTTATATGATGCTTTGTACATATTTGACAATCCATCATCTATGAAACCAGACATTGTCCGAGCTGAAGAAAAACTCGCACTAGTTTTATTATAAGGCACTTCGATTTGTAACATAGTTAAATCAATTTAGATTAATTTCATTTAACAAATTTGTTGGTCGATCTAATTAAGCCGTAATATTATGAAAACTACCACCTACATGTGCTGATTTAGAGCAACATTCGTCTCGTTATTTTCAACATATTCATGGTAATACCTAAGAATCCTTATGTACATTTTTAATTACCTATATGAGCCATATTGAATTTTGCACAACCCTAATATAATTTGAAAAATGTCGTGACCGTTGCCATAATTAAAAGGTTATATCAACGCAACTAGCTTCAATAAAATTTTATTATAGAACCGGAGAGCTACCCCAAGTACCCCAAATACCAGAAAGCTACCCGTCTCACGAAAAATATATCGGCATGTGAAAGAACCTGTCGAGGTCACGGAGTATAATATATACATTAGGAGTAAGCAGTTGTTGCCGTGCCAGCCCGAAAGCTCTTCACGTAGAGCACGCGGGTGAGAGAGACAGACAGTAGAGAGATGCTATAGGGGGTCCAGTTACTAAAGAAATATATTCGTTCTTCAAACGCCGAAATAATTAGAGTAGCTTATTATTTATTGTTGTCACTTTGAAATTTTATAAATATATTAAGAAAATAACCTATTAATATTTACATTAATAACAATGATTATCATATGTAGATATATGATATATGGAGGATATAATATTTGTTGTAATTCATTTGTAATACAGGTTCGTCTGGATTTTTAACAGCAGGATAGTTCATCGAATAATAATGGTAGTGTCTTATACGAAGTATGCTCGAATTCGGCTTTGTTTGGGTTACAACATCCTGTAGGATGTTAAAGAAACATTGTAAATAAATGGATATGTCAATACTAAAGATAAGTAGCTTCCTGAAATTTGGTATATATAAGTTCTTTTGCATTGTCTAGTGAATAGTGGTTGCCATTTTTTTTGTCAAATATACAGTGACGTGCGTACGAGGTATTCAAACATATTGTATTTTAAAAATCATGTGCTCCTGATTTTTCACAACACAGATATAATATACACATAATATACCTACACAGGGGATTCCCGGCTTAATTTAAATTTAATTTTTTGATGAAATATACTGTTTTTTTGTAAAGGAAGCCGAACCATACTCTATGTAAGAAATTACCATTAATTTTCGATAAACCATCGTAAAAGTCCTGGTAAAGTCCTGCTGTTGGAAACCCTATTTAACTATGTAGGTATTCACAAAAGAAATATTTTAATTTGTCTGCAACATCGATATATTATTTTTTTCTATTTTTGTATCATTCTCCACTCTCAAAATACTTGCAATGAATACTGATATTTCCTCTAAACATCTGCATAAATAATCGGAATATATAAAAATGCAACACCAAAAAGAAGGAAAATGAAAATATTATTTCTGTTCATTCATCTATTTCACGCTACTTTTCATATGGCAATCGTAAAATTCATTAAATTCAATTACTCGCAATAGCGGCACAACTAATGCAAATGTCGAAAATAAGTATCATCCTAGCCACAAGTAATTAAAGTTGGACTCCAAAAGCATTATAGTTGCATCAGGTATTTTCAATACGCTTATGATATACTTGCGAAATGTGCAAGATCTGTATATTTTTTGTTAGCATATCCATGTTACTGTTATGTAACATTATTAGGTCTCTGCAAATTAACAGAGTGAGCGACCGTGCTATTTTCTTCATAATGAAACTTTCATGCACAGATGCTAACATCTTTTAAACCATGTTTTGATGCTCCCAAAGCTACTTTTCGTATAAATAATTACTCAGCTTCTCCCAAGAAAGCCGCTGTATTTCGATGAGATTTAGGATCTGGATACAAAAGTATGTATCGGGGTTTTCACTGGAAATAATTTCTGAGTAAATTTTGTATTAGATTTATATATAGTTATTACCTACAGTGTAACTATATATGCGTATGTATAAATAATGTGCATAAAACTGGAGAATTTCTACTCGCATGGATAAGTTAACTATGTGTTTGAATGAAGTGGATCAACTGGCTTCAAATATGCTCCGATGAGTATTTCACATCCTTTTTCACTTCACGCATTTCACGTATTTCAGGTAATCACCTGGGAAAATTTAACGTAACACTAAATTTGTGACAAATGTGCTACTTTTTTCTGAACCTATTCTGCGTTGAGTGAAAACACTTTTGTATAGTAGTTTGGTTATTGTTGCTATATAATTTCTCTGTGCTCCTTATTTTTGAAAAAAGTTAATTTTCGTTTTATAGTGGGTGTAATAAGGATGCGATTTTTTTTCGAAAATTAATAACATCCTGTGGTGAATACTAGTCACCGTAGCGTGTCACAGTTAAAATCAAGATGTAGCTTCATTTTTTCTTAGCATTCCTATTTTTTGTTTACCTTATTATTACTGTTATTAGAGGAGATGCACCATCTTAAAACACAACATGCTTTATTAACATAATTTAGCATATATTATTATGTTAGTTTTTATGAATTTCCATTTGTTAAAGTTACTCTCACTGATTAATTAACAGCTGTCTGATAGAGTAACTGTTGCCGATGCCACTGAACTGGGGTTAATATGGCGGCTTAGATAGTTATCCCACTTAGCGCATTTAGTTTAGCTCATTCTCCCTACTTCTATATCACTAGTTGGGTCACTTTTTGCAAAATGTCGAAAATATATAAAAGCACGATATTTTTGGTAAGATTGCAGCGGTTTCAGTTAGCTTACTAATAATAATCATAGTGACAAAAAGATTGCGTGAGTAAAAGGGTTCATCTACATCTAGTACATCTATAAATCTATAATTATAAACTAAAATATTGCTTTTGTCATACTAATATTTATATAACATTTCGTACTAGTTGGTGGAACGTAAATAGCGAATTTGCTGCAATATAATAGCATCTTATTTTGTACCGCAGTCTTCAATCTAATGCTGATAAGATTAGTTGGTTTTTATGTAATATTTAAGTGCTATTTTTCCCTGAAAGATTGAGGTCTATACTTGACACGTTACAGAGAAATAGTTTTAGCAATTGTTGCGTTAAAGGAGATTAACTTGAAGAGGCTTTCACGGTCTAATTCTTCTATAAGTTAACCCAATGTGATAGCAGATAGAGCAAGAATAGTATTGATCCTCTTACATTATTACATACACTAATTAGACATTATATTATGTATATATATATACATATATATATATATATATATATATATATATATATATATATATATATATATATATATATATATATATATATATATACATTGTGATAGAGCAAGAATAGTCTATCACATGTGTGAACGAAAATCTAGAGCATAAATAAGTGAATATACCAAATTATAAATTAATATTAAATTAGTGATCAATGTATACCGTACCGACAATAGTAACATTGCATGCATGCACGTATCGCTATATATCGCATATACTATACAAATTGCCAACCGGCTACCCATCTGATTGGATAGATTATATAATAATAACAAAGAAAGAAGTGAGTAACCAGGTTTTTACATACAGCATATCCGTGGTTACAGACAATAATACAAGGGAGTTCAGCCATAGCGTTCAAAGAGTGAACAGCTCCGCCAATCATTTTTATATAATATTATAAAATATAATAGGTAAACTTAAAGTAAAGTAATTATATTCTTCGAATATATGAAACCTTGATACCTGGGGGCGTCTCATCTTAAAGCCGGTACAGTTCAGTTCATGTGCTATCGGTTTAGTGTTCCTGCGACTGCCGTATTTACCCTCTCAGAGCTGCGCTGGCGACAGTTACTCCTAATATGCCTCAATTTCCAGCAATTAAAGCAGCGAATACTTATACTTCGTTGATGTTGTTGTTGATCTTGCTTTGGTGAAGGATATAAGCTGCGAAGCATCTTTTCAAAAATTTACATCTATTTTTCTATATTTTACATCAGGGTCTGCATTGTTGTGACTGGCTGAATATCTTCCATAGTCACAGCTCGTACCATCTGGTTTGTTTGCGTGGTATCCTTGGAGGCGTATCCTTGAAGGCGTTAAAGCACAAGTGCCATATCTATAAATTCATGTTAGCTTCCCCATGAACCGCACTTTGTCCTTTTCGTAACTCTCAGACCATTCAATTTTTTACTTTGTTAATTTCTACACATTATTTTTTCTACCGGGAAGATTCTCACAACACTTTTGAAAATTGTTTTATAATTTTGAATATATCGAGACCGCGCCATACACTCGATTTTCACAGGGTTCGGCAATTCATATCTCGGACGTCAGCCCGGTTAAGTAGTAAGTCCCCTCCCAAGCGTTTTATCATGCCAATTTTAAATTAATATGAAAACTTAAATCATACATGAGCAATTTTTCATTTATATATTTTTCCAGAACCCCTTCCCCTCCAGATTCAAGAAAGCCCTCTAAATTTGGGGAAATTGTTTTCATTTATATGCTCCACTGTGGAAAAATTTAGAATAATAAGATTTAGCGGACAATTTACAATAATATAGTGACAGTTTCCGACCGTTTTTATAATCCCGAGATATTGTTGCAAGGGGGTAAAAAAAACTTCTATAATATTTTTTATCAGAACTTTTTAACGCGTCGACATTTCTTTTTTCGTTGAGGGGGGGGGTTTTGGAAAAACCCTTAATTTTGTCTGAAAATGCACATTTAAAAATATTTTGCATCAATATAGAAACACCCTGTATATTTAGCTAATAATTAGTTACCAGTTTATGCTTTAATTTTTTTATTATTATATTAATCATTTCAGGTTTATTATTATCCTAATACACGTGGAATTTATTTAAAATGCAATTAACATTTGGAGAAAAGAATACAAAACGATTTTTTTTTTTTAATGAGGATAATTTAAATGATAATTATGTTAAATACAATGAGCATTGGCTTTCAGCATTATAATAAATATTTTGTCAATTAGTAATCAAATCAAGTATTTAAAAAAAATAATTACCAATAAATTAATTTAGCCAAAAACAATTTAATCATTTTAACACTAACACTCGGAGTAGTTTCCACAAACACCAAAACACTTTCACTTCGCTCGACGCGCGTTTCGCCAACCAAGTTGGCATCATCCGGAGACGATTAAAAACTTTGAGTTTTTAATCGTTAATTAAAAACTTTGAGTTTTTAATCGTTTTTAATAAATGTCCTTATATCTAAATATAATTGAACCATAATTATTAAACTAACATTATGTTAGTTAAATGAAAAAAATTAATAAATAACAGGAAAAAAAATCAGCATTATTTTAAATAAAATTGTACTAGAATTATTATATTTCCAATATCTTAATTTCACTACCCTCAGTATATGCAATTTGTTCTCAGCTAAAACTTTTATTAGCTACTGAAAAAATATGTTACACTGTTTCTAATATGCATGTGTAGTTCAACGACCGGCAACCCTGACGTACACAATGGCGTAGGCATTTTTTTTCTTAGGGGGGTGAAAGTAGAAGGTTTTTATATGTATATTTTCAACACCACAGTTGATAATGAAGTTTCCACGCCACTCATGAAGTATTGCTTTCAGCGCTTTACCATTTTTTAGTGAGTGGTTCGCTAGTAGCCATATTTCCCACAAGAAACAAAAATAATATGTACAAAACAGCTAAGTAGCCGTGAAAAATAAACTTTAAAACGGAAAAATAAAATAATTGTACTTGAAATACTTGCATTTGAAATACATATTTCAATTGTCATATTTATTGTGTAAGTAGGTACCTACATAACCTACCAAATCGTCAAACACTCAACGCCGATTTACTTTGGCAAAGATCAGAGCTTGTTTGTTAATAGCCTACATAACCTACACAACTAAACCGACACTAAATACAACACATTTTTCCAATACACACACTTTTTACAGCCAATCAAAATTATAAACTGATCTTGAGGTATTTTACTGTCATTGTAAATTTTCATTTCATTCGTGACTAGGTAGGTACACAGTTTTAATTTTATAAACAGTCTTAGTCTATAGAATTTTTAATTTTGCCTACCGATGTAAATTATTAATTTGTGATCTAGGATGATGGTAGGTATCTACATAAAAATGTAATAAAAATGTTTAAAAAATTATGTAATAAACCAGATAGCGTTTCCAGTTTTCGTAAATCCCAATAAAACGCCTAACTTACATCGTTGTATTTATAACCCAGCGGCCTCAAACACTGGGATATTTTTTGGATAAAATTATTTGAGAAATGTCTTAAGTGGAGCCTCCTCCACTTAAGTACTCCAATAAAATATAATTTTAAAATATATAAATTTATTTATTTCGAGGTATGTGATATTTTAATGCACATAATAATAATTTTAATGCTTAAAGTATTCATAATAATGCGCGGTTGAATCATACCATTTTCAAATTATATATTTTATTGGCAATAATTTATTTTTAACTCGATTGAATGAAGCAATTGGTAATAATAATTATTACTACATTGCATCGAATGCCGCACCGTTCCGTCAATTAAATTTCTATTGGCTGAACTGTTCCGGTATCATTTAATTTCGACCAATTATCTTGCAGATTCACAATGCGAATAAGTATATAATAACTTGGTTAACCAACTTCTGTAGCCATAATTTAATAAATCTGTTTTAACGTTAAAATATTTGGGGCCAATTTTAAATTGTATGTCCAAAGTAACCTTCCTTACAAAGAAACAAACTGACTTTGAAGTGGTAAAAGGGTCAAATAATCCCACAGACCGCACTAACCGACTCGAGAAAGTTGTTTTTGCAAGGGTACAATTACATTTAGATCCCTTCACATTCTGATAATTTATAATGAAGTCTTAATAGATTTTGATAGTCACTAAGGTTTCCTTTTATTTTCATTTGGTTAGTAGTGGCATACAATTTCTAGAGCACCAATAGGTTATCCGACCCTCTGATAATATTATTTAGGAGATCGTACTGATAAACAGAATACACTGCAGCTGGTTTTACTCGCCTTTCATGGATGGATTTACCTAGTTTAATAAACATAATATGCATTCTTAACAAAGTTCAGTTTCATTTTTAATATGAACGTCCAATAGACATTTTTAATACTTTTAATGGTGTTCAATATGTGTAATTATATTTTTCACCACAAAATCCGGAAAAGAAGGCAAAAAGCAATAAAATCTTAATATATAATAACTATAATAATAATAATAGTAACAAATAGTATTTATTGCCTAACAGATTATACAATTTGCAGGACAAAATTAATGAAAAAAAATTATTACATAACGTGAGCAAAATATAAAGATATGCATACTCATATATATTATTGTATATGTTACAGTTAAATTGTTTACTTGGCTGGTCCATATAATAGTTGGATAGTATACAAACTATCCAAACGTCTGGCTATTGCGATGGAAAATCATATTTCTACTAAAATAGCTACGAATATTGGTTGATTTGTATATAAATCCAGTTAGTTTACAAACTATTGAAGATTTGTCGCCAAAGTACAAACCACAAGAGAAGTATACAAATTTACCGGTTCTTTTGGCTGCAGTCTCTCTAATAAGTATGTATAGTTGACTGACCGCGGATAGGAAAAAACGCAGCTGCCACGTGTACGTCTGAAATTTCTCAATATTCAATTAAAATATCAAATTCCACAATACTAGTTGTATATATTATATATGAATGTCATATAAGAATTATTGTGCATACAATAATATATTATAGGCCAAGATCATAGCTATTTTTACATTTATTTTCGTCTACTTTAATTATGGCAATTCCGTAAACATTTATTTTTATAGTTAAAAGCGGCAAAGCCGCTCTATTGTAGACCCAAGGCCGGATATGCCAGCAGTATATCTCTTTTCAACTTATTGGAATAACGCGCCGTTTAGTGAAAACAGTCAAACATGTGCGGGTTTGTGGGAATTTCGCGCGTATTCTGTAATCTGTAACGGTCATTCGCGATAGAGTAGTGTATTGGTCGAGAGTTGTTTGCTTACTTAGAACAGAAAATTGTTGCCTATATTACCCGCTGTTGGTGCTGCTTGCTATAAAACCTTAAACACTTACTTGCGTTAAAACGTATTAACTTCATCTCACCATAAAATATAACCGATACATAAACAGAGAGGTATGGACATAATATGTACTTAGAATCATGTAAATAGAGATATGTAGATAGATATACATAGTATTGACCTTGAAACTTTAATAGTTAAAATAAACTGTTAAACTAATAGTGTGTCCACTGTAGAAGGTAGTAACCCTATTCGCTGTAGATCACGTGACCTCTGGACATTTCCGATCTCCAGCTTGGAGCTATCTAAGGCCCCCATTTTGCCGTCTTTGGGGTAACGTGGCAACTTTTACACGAAAAAATTCGTCGTATTACCGGCGACAGGGGAAGAGCGTCACAATGTTACACTTGAACATTTTCGTAAGTTTTGTCTAATAAAAATATAATCAGGATCGTTTGAAAGCTTATTTAATACTTGTACGTAGTCGAAGGCATCATTGAACATAGTGACGTGACTGAACTCTACACACACTATGTCTTCTCATTATCACGTTAGTCCTTTATGTCATGTAGACACAATACTACTGTCACATTTATTTATCTGTCACATTAAATTATAAAATTATACACATACAGATTGATACGAAATATTAATGTAGTGTTTTTTTGATTTAAATAATTTAAAACTAAATAATTAACATGGTTCGTTATACCGAAGAATTAACGAAATATATGTAGGTACGACATGTACATAATATGTTATAGAAATGAAACACGGGCAGCTCAAAATTATGTACAATTGTATCATGAATCCATGAAGATTGTTTTCATATATCTCAAAAAAATATGACGGAATTTGGCAGCGTACAAAAGAGACGAACTAAATATCAGGATCGATATCCTATTAATGAAATTAATGTTCTTGCACAAATTCACGAACTGAAAATTCTAGTCGACGAATTGCTACAGGGCCCTCGAAAGATAAAAGAATTTTAAAGCAACATAAATACCATGATTTTAAGTTTCAAAAAATACACAAATTACACGCTGCAGATTGTGGAGTTCTATCGTTGGTATAATAGGAAGCCTCATATTGATCGATTGTTTAACGCTATTTGGGATAGTTTATAACGATTGTTTAAAGATATTTTGGATAGATGAATGCACGTTTACTAATAATGGATTATTTGATAGAAGAAATAAACCTGTATATGCTACTACTAATCCATATCTAATCGAAGAAGTTAGACCACAGATTCGTTTTTTCCAAAATTTGTAGTGTGGAATAATTAATAATCGGATTAATAGGTCCTTTTTCTTGGATAGTACTTTAAATCAGTACCGATATCTAGATGTATTGGAGGAAGTACTCGATGCAATGCTATTAGAAACAAGACAAAATTTGAATACTTCATGCAAGACGGTTATCCTGCACACAATACTAGGAGGCTTGAATAATATCTTGATTAATGTTTTCCAGGTAACTGGATTGGTACCAATTCACCAATAACTCCTCGATCTCCTTCTCTTAACACCATGGATTATTTTTTATGGGGTTTTCTAAAGAATGAAATCTACCACAAATCTATGCCAACTAATCCATAAAACCTTCGTCACGGAATAGTAGATGCATTTGAGAAAATTGCGCCAGAAATGGTTTCTAAAGCTACTTTCCAAATGTCTAGGAGAATTGACCTCTGTATTCAACAGAATGGACTACACTTTGAGCAACTATGGTGACCGTTGTTAGTACTGTTTATTTAAATGCTTTTTTATGATCTGTTACATCTTGGAATATTATCTCTTAATTAATTTTGTTGTATTTTGTCGTGTTTTTTATGAAAAAAAATGTTTCAAACGATACATCTCACCTTGTTTTACTTAGAATAATACAAAACGGTCTCGTAACACGCTACAAGGCTGATATTTTCTTAGATGAAACGCATGAAAATGAGCAACTGTGACGTATTATTGTATTATTTCATAATGTAAATTTTATGACGGCAGGTTATTCATTTACAACAAAACATCTCGAGGATTTTTTTTTGTTAGTATGATAGATATACTAACAACGCAATACGTAAAAAACAAAAATGAGCTTTTTCATATTTTTCATATTTTATGTCTCCATTTTATTTTACCATTTTATTACCTACCCAGCAAAATAGGAAACTCTTTTCCCATTTAACCAACTTTGTATCTATTGTAGTTTACGAGATCTCTCTATACCCAAATTAAATCTAGGTACCCTGTATATCAGCAGCATTTAAGTGGTCAATGGTGCTCATAGATCAAAATATATGGCACACACTGGCACGTCTAAGCAATAAAGTCATAAATCAGAGATAACACCTATACTAAAGCATATTTTTTATAAAATTTAAAGGCCATAAAGATAGATTAGCGTGTGAGCTTGATATACTATTATAGGTTACATCGGTAACATATCCAGCAGCTTTTTTTTAAAAAGGTGAAGCCCCTGGGGTACTTTGAATACTTTCAGCATATTTCATAGTGCATATTCAGATACCGGTTCATTGACCAAATTTTTTTGCAATGAATTCAAAGCTGCCTTCAGATGTTTACTATCTGTTTAATATTTACTAGGTGTTCATACTGTTTACAAGTAGTTTACTAAAAACGTGTTAGTTAAAAATATACCTCACTACTTAAGGTAGGTGTCATTTACTATAAAACGCCATAAAAATATTGGCTATTTTTTAGAGAAAATTGGAAAAAAAATAATATCTAGGTGTTTTTAAAAGTTCGCTCAAAAAAGTACAGCAACGATAAAATGTACAGCTTGCTGTCAAGTTATTTGATGAGAAAAATATTGCTGTTCTAAATCAATGTTATTAAATTAATAATTTGGGAACAGCTGAATTTTTAACAACCATTCTACGTTGGTGGAAAATAGTAAATGTGCGTTCACGCAAATCAAAATATAACCAACGTGATCCTTTTAGGGATCCAATAAGATAATCCAATGATAAATATATTCAGTATTTATTAAGATTTTCTTTGCTCATGGGAAGAGTTTCAATTTGAAGGTTTAAGAAACGGCCACACTGGTAAATTAACTGCTGCTACATTTTTTTCTTTAAAGCATACTACAAAAACATCAACTAATCTTGATCAGTACTTATTTGAATCACATGAAATTGAATCATTTCAAGTGAAATTTCTGTTATTAGGAAAGTTTGAAACTGACAAATTGGAGGGACGTTTTGGGAAACATAGGGAACTAAGCAGATCACATTTCCATATTTCCTTGAATCAGAAAAAAGTTAAAAGTTTAAAATCTTCTCAGAGTAAAGTTGGCCAAGTACATTTTCCTTAAAAGAGTTTTCATTTAATGACAAAGACCAAGAAGATGGTCTTTGAAGATGACCTTCGTTGACAGGTCTGAAAATACTTATTTATTTTCAGAAATCATTCATAATTTGCCTGATATTAAATAAACCAAATTCTTCAGTATTATCATCGCTATAATTATCATCACATGGGGATTAGGCTACAAGATCGTGACCAAGAAACTGAAGTCCCTAGGACCGATCGGGGCTTTGCCTGTAGAAACCGTAGACGGCATAGTCGACGAACTCTTCCCAAGGCACCCTCTGAGGCATGAGGTAAATAGGGAAGAAGAAATCGGCGGAGTTCCTATTTTCAGAATGGAAGAGCTGATGACGGCCGTCGCCGCCTTAAAAAGCGGAAAGGCCCCTGGACCGGACGGCGTGCCGGCAGAGATTCTTAAGATCGTAGCACATATGACACCGAACCTACTGTTGGAAATGATGAACGCCTGCATCCAAGAAGGAGTATTTAGCGCTCGCTGGAAGCAAGCAAGACTAGTACTCATAAGTAAAGGAAAAGGGGACCCGAATTCACCATCGTCGTTCAGACCCTTGAGTCTGCTGGATACTGGCGGCAAGACGCTGGAATTGCTGCTGAGGCCTCGATTACTGGATGCCATTCGAACGGCGGGAGACTTCTCCGACAGGCAGTACGGCTTTAGACAGCGCCGTTCCACCATCGGTGCCATACGAGAGGTAGTGGAGACGGTGCGCGAGCCACCAGGCTCCTCCGATAGTGGTGCTTGTTACCCTGGACGTCAAAAACGCCTTCAATTCGGCGAGATGGATAGATATCCTTGAGGCTCTACGAGATATGTTCGGCATTCCGCCTTATCTCCTCCGCATACTCAGGGACTATCTCAGAGACCGCACAATAAAGTACGAAACGACCGAAGGAACGAAGACCAGAGAAATCACGGCTGGAGTGGCACAAGGCTCAATACTAGGACCGGACCTCTGGAATGCGCTGTACGACAGCCTGCTCCGAGCGGACATGCCCCGAGACGTATTCCTCGTCGGGTACGCGGACGACGTTGCAGCGGTCATCGTTTCCCGAAACACCGAAATGGCAAAGCTGAAACTCGACCAAGTAATGAGGCGAGTCAACGACTGGATGAGCCAACACGGACTGCAGCTGGCCTTGGCAAAGACCGAGATCGTGCTGCTCACGAGGAAGAGAATCCCCACGATCGTACCAATGATAATTGGTACCGAACAGGTCCAGACGAAGATGTCGGCGAAGTATCTGGGAGTGATCTTGGACACGAAGCTCACCTACTGGCTGCACATACAGAGCTCGGCCGACCGAGCCGTCACGAGGACCGCCGCACTGAGCGGACTCATGTCGAACATGGGTGGCCCGCGGCCAAGCCAGCGCAGGCTCTTAATGGCGACGACGCATTCGATCTTGCTCTATGGGGCAAAGATCTGGGCCGACGCTATGAGAGTAAAGAAATACAGAAAACGCATGAGCGCCGTGCAGCGAAGGGGAGCACTACGGATCGCGTGCTCTTATCGCACAGTCTCCGAAGCCGCAATTCTGGTGATAGCGGGCGTACTACCCATCGACCTGCTCGCTATTGAGCGCAAGCGAATCTATGACGCTAGCGTGGAAATGGGCAGAGAACGGGCAGTAGAAGATGAGAGACTCCGAACCCTCGCGAAATGGCAGGAAAGATGGATGAACGACCCAAGAGGTAGGTGGACACACCTGCTTATCAGAAGACTCGGACCTTGGATGGATAGGAAATCCGGGGAGGTGGATTTCTACTTGACCCAGTTCCTGAGTGGGCATGGATACTTCCGACATTATTTGTGGAAAATGGGCAAGGTCAGGACGCCGGAATGTAAATACTGCGGACATGAAAGGGACGACGCAGAGCATACGTTTTTCGTATGCAGTCGCTGGATCGACGAAAGGAGACGTGTGGAAGCAGAAATCGGTCAAATCACTCCAGAGAACATCGTGGAGCTGATGCTTGATAACGAGAACGGATGGAACATAGTGGCTACCTACGTGCAGGGGCTGCTACGAACAAAGAGAGATGATGACTGCTTGACAGACTGAAGAAAAAGCGAAAGGACAGAGAGGCTACGAGCTAAAACGGTAGAGCTCGCAAGAGCAAGAAACAAGACCCAGGCTGAAGTAATGCGAAAGCGGTTCCGGTCTGGTGTTCTGCGAAGGAAAGGGAGGTGGTTTTTTAGTGAGGTCGCTAGCTACCCATCGGACTCATACTCGTAAGTGAGGCCGATGCGGATCCAGCAGTCCCACACTATTAAGCAGTGCGGACCCTGCTTAATGTCTTTTTGAAGATTTTTCCACCGACCCTCGACAAAAAAAAAATAATAATTATCATCACACGGATAATGTGCACATTCTGTTATTAAATTTTTCTAAAATCGCCTCAATAATAGGCTTTTGCGCTTTCAATTCTCAACGCAAAGGACGATGATGACATAATTGTCACTTTAAAGCGGCAATACTGTCAATTCCCGCTCGATTCTTTATTATAAATTCCTTAGCAGGCGCTTGTCAGTCAAAAATAATACATGAGAAATGTAGCTAACAAAAAAACTTATAAAACGCGGTTCATATATATAAACATATGTCAAATACATACAAGAACACATTGTATTAAGCGATTGTAGAAAAAATGTTGTATGTATTACGAGCACAAACTGCCATTGCCGCTTTTGAAAGAATACTTTCCTTTCGCAGAGATACTTTTCTTTCGCAAAGAATACTCTAAATTTCTTTCGCAAGCGGCAATGCAGTACTTTGCCTTCTTAACACACAAATAACTATTGTTAATGGTTGTGGAAATTGTTTAATATACATTACTACAAATTCAAATTTTTTCATACAATTTACCAACTCCTTCTGAAAACGACTGTTGAGGTTAGCGAATATCTTAAAAATTTAACAGGAGGTGCTTTAAAACAACCATCGGAATTATTTTTTGGAGTTTCTATTCAAGCCTATCAAATATTTAACGAGCTTATTTCAGATAAATACGAAAGCGAGTTTTTAAAGAGAGGTAAAAACACTAAAACACTAAAATCAATATTAACTAAAACTAGTCATATTAGAAATAGAACTATTATACTATTAACACTAGAAAAGACCAAAGAACAATAGAACTACAATAGAAGAAAACAATAGAATTACAGGAGAATTAGAAATTTGAAACGGTGTAAGTTAAGGAGACACCTTATCATATATATGATAATCAAATTTGTATTAGAGAAAGTCATAAGGGAAGCAGGTGTTAATAGATCAGGTCTTACACAAAACAAAAAACTTGCATTTGCAGATGGCCTATTAGTGATAGCAAGAAACAAAGCAGTACTAAAATAGACAATAAAAAGCTAGACGAACACTCGGTAAAAAGAGGTTTATCTATAAATGATGAAAATACAAAGTACATGAAGTGAGTAGAAGCATATCAAGAAAACAAGTTTTTAAAGGTCCATACCAATAAAGGAAAGACACACAATATTGAAGAAGTAGAGCAATTCACATACATAGGCGAGCCAAACATAGGGAAGCAAATTGAGCCAGAATAATGTAAGGATATACAAGTGCAGCTGGATTACAGAGAATATTGAGAATAAACATATTTCTAGGCAATATGCAAGGTTATACTAAGGCAAGGTGATAAGACCAATCATTACAGTTGCAAGGAGTACATATACGTTCAATAAAAGTGAACAAACGAGACTGGAAATGGGGAGATAAAAATATTGAGGAAAATCTTGGGAGGGGAAGGTACTGAATATGGGTGGGTTAGAAGAACAAATGAAGAAGTACTGAGTCTATATAAGGAGACAAATATATTAGACGTGATAAAATCTCAAAGGTTACGGGACTTAGGGCACATTTAAATGATGCAAGAGGTAAGAATGCCAGAAAATTCTACTGACGGGAACACTTGGCGGGAAGAAAAGAGGAAGGCCGAAAGCAAGAGAGAAAGAGGATGCCGAGAAAGATATCTGAAAATTACCAGAAGAGATAGAAAGAAATAGAAATGTATAGCTCTAGACGTGCCAAACTATAATAATGATTATTGCTCAGCTGCCGGGACAAATGAAAATGACAAAAATGTAGGTAAAATAAAACAGATAAACATAGAAAAGGATAATAAATTTATAAGAATAGAAATTCCTATATCTTATTAATAGTCAATTGATTATAGCTACTTGCGTATAATAAACTGCACAACATGTTTGAAGTAAAGAATAATTATCAAAACATCGAAGTTTTCGAAGATAACGTTCCTTTTAAATTATTGCTCTCTGTTTCTGATTTAAAATTTATCCCTAGGCTTAAGTAGAAGCATATTAGGTATAATACGCTTAATATAAATTGCCGTAGTCGCGTTCAAGAAGATATAATAAATGCCCTGCTATTATTTTTGTCTCCAAAGCACTGTTTATGCTCAGCATACTTGGGCGTGTTACGTTTAAACGTAAGCTGGCGGTATTCCATATCATGTCTCCAATAAGGTACAAAAATAGTATAGGAATTGGTCCGATTTTCCGTCAAATGCAAGGGTTCAGAGCCGGGAAAAGATCAGATGCTGCGAAATAATGATATCCCCACCTACGGCCCTTATACACCCCACCATGCGCTGCGTCGCAGAATCGAAGGGATTCTGTGAAAATTCCCAGTCCGGATTTTCCACTAGTGGAACGGTATCGCACGAACCTCGCCATCCGCGCATATGACTGGCATGTCGGCATGAACAGCTATTAATTCGAGAATTTTTAATTTTTCAACAATGGCAGTCTCTTGTCGATTCGCCAGATATTGTTGACACTTCCCACATACCTTCTTAATTACTCTAAAGCTTGTGGTAGTTGTTGTAGTGGTCAATACTTATAACTTTTTGTTGTAGTGCTCCTAACCTTAGACAGTTCTAGTATTAAAATATTGTGAATATATGACACACTTTTTTGTGACAGTGTGCATAGGATTAATTCTCGTCTGAATAATTAGGTATGCCTTCATAAAATACCAATTATTTAGCTAATAAAATTTTCTATATCCATTTAAATAGATTAGTTTTACTCATATATTGTCGACAAAGCGTTAATTGAAACTCAATGCATCATAATGTTAATATGCTGTGATACCACAGTAATTTTTGACGAATATTTGGCGAATAATTTATTAACGAATATTAACGAATAATAATTTAACGAATATTTGGCATACCAATGCCAAATATTCGTTACTGTTAATTAACTAAGTACTTGTAATCGATCAAATTGTATTTTACTTTTCAGTCTATAGGAAATGGCACGCCTCCTTTGCTAATGATCTATCGGTTTGCATAGTGCAGTCGGCATAAATTCAAGGATCCTTTAAAGCTGCACTAATCCCGAATTATTTTACATATTTGAAAGTTGATTGCGTTCATTTAAATACTGTCGGCACTGTAGACGTTTATCCTGTCTCACCCCTGGAAATACCACAAGTTTATGTTATATATTTACATGCACTTTTTACATGTTTTTACATACACCTAGTTTCTTACGATACATGCTAATAATTTGTCATAATCCAAAATAGAATACACCGGTCAAAGAACAATGAAATAAAATTTTAAATTTTGATATTAAATATTTAAAATCAAGTAAATGTTATTGTTAAAATATAAATAAGATATGCAATAAGGTTAAAATACTAATTCCTATTAAAATATAATCAAATTGGCGTACTCGCTAGCAGTTGACGACACTCATAAATATTTTATTGTTATTTTAGCATTATAGCCCAGTCGTCATGTATTTTTACCTGAAAATAACTTAGAGTTTTGATTTATGGTGCATGGAGTAGTGTCAAATGTCAAAAATTACATGACCATGCGACCTCGAAATCTCTGTGGAAATTTGATATAAAAATCATGTTTTTGCAATCAAAATATTTTTTTTACAAATATTTCGCTTCTCGTGTATTTTAGGACAAATGTGCTTCGGTACAAAAATGAACGGGACCAAATTTACTACAATTTATGTTCTTCTCATGTTTACTGTAAACTGTAAAGTTGATAGTTTCGATGCAACGGGGCTGTAAATGGAAGTACTTTTTATCGCATTCGCAGAAATTCCTCATTCACGGGTTTCCGTGAACGTTTTAGACTTCATATTGTTGAAGACATTATGTATTTTGTCTATTCATATGTAGTAACTAGGTTTTGTTGCCAATTATTGTTGTAACCGGGGAAATGTAAAAATATATAATATTGAGTGAATTAAAAAAGAATAAAATAGTAAACGTTGTTTTCAAGTTATATTAATATAAAAAGCATAATCTCATTAGAAATTAAGGTGTTAATTTCTTCAGTGTGTTACTACTTGTCATAAAGAGAGAATAAAACCGTCGAAGGCATCTGAGGACGGGTAGTTGATTGGTGTCTCGACACATATATCAAAACCTACCTATAAACTTACTTTGTTATTGTGTACACTCGTTTCACACTGATAAGTTGTGGTGGAACGTATGCGGTGGGGGTGGAGAGAGGCCCAGTCCACATTTGATGCTGTGGTCATAGCTGGAGAAGACGATTTGCTGGCTTCACTGACGACATTGGGTGCAGCTCATTCCAATATATATCTGCTAAAACCATGAACAGGCAAAATTGTGCATAAAATGTATTATTCTGAAAGCCTACGGCCAGAAGAGGCAAAAGTGCGACAAAACCTATTTGTTCTTCATGCGATCAGCGGTTGCGATACTACTTCCGCGATCTTCAAACAAGGGAAGGGAGCAGTACGTACAAGTTTTAATGACGAAAATGTTGAGCCAGTTGTCGTTGAGGCAGCGCAACGCCTTCTTTTATCACTGTATGGCGCTAAATATTCGGACATATCATTGAACGCTCACCGTTACCGCTGCTTTTTGCAATCAATAACTAAAAGCAAAACTAATCTCGCCTTATTACCACCAGCCGAAGCAGCAGCGCGACAGAATTCTCTGAGAACTTACCACCAGGTTCAACTTTGGCGTGGTAATGAAAAGCCACCTACAAACTGGGGATGGAAAATAAATGACAGTGGATTACTTGTTCCAATAACGACTTTGCAGGACTAAAATGCATTTCGTGTATATGAAAAAATGGCTGTGGACCCACCTGCCTGCGTCTATCATGGTTTTCGGAGCTGCATCTTCGTCATCACCTGCAAGAAAGTGATGACGAAGATGCAGCTCCGAAAACCATGATAGACGTGGAATAATATAAATATTGGACGACGACCAAGAATTGGAAACCAATGAGAATAGTGAAAATGACGTATCACAAGCTGAGGACCTTGGAAAATCGGGGCCATCGAGAAGTGCAAAGGAAATTCAATTAATCTCGCTTCGTGGATTAGGGCTACTGGGCAAACCACGAAAAAAACGCATATAATAGCATGAATGTTTGTGGGTAGAATTTACATGCATATTAATGACGAAAGGTCTCTGTCGACGGAAACTCGCCAATCAAAAATTTGTGCGACTGCGATAAACAATATAATTGCATTTGCAGACTCGCTGCATCGAAACTATCAACTTTACAGTAAAAATGAAAGGATTATAAATTGTAGCAAATTTGGCCCCCTTAATTTTTGTACAGGAGCATATTTTTCGAAAAAGCGCAAGAACCGAAATATTTAGAAAAAAATTATTTTTTTTCACATTTGTGGATTTTGACGGTACAGAGACAGTACAGATGAATTTCTATATATATATATATATATATATATATATATATATATATATATATATATATATATATATATATATATATATATATATATATATATATATATATATATATATATATATATATATATATATATATATATATATATATATATATATATATATATATATATATATATATATATATATATATATATATATATATATATATATATATTAGTTGTCAATATGATCGTTTTGATATTTAGATTATAATTTGGTATTGGTAAAAAAACATGTTTGAATAAAGCCGTAACAGGATGTAATTCTTTTTTTTTAAATGTAGCTAAAGCAAAAAATAAACCAACAAATTAAATCAATTAACACTTTATTTTAAAATCAATATTTAATAGGTGCAATTATTGCTTCGAACCGTCTTGGAATAGAATGAGTCAACGTTCGACAGTAATCTTCATCCACATTTTCCCAAGCGTTCTCAACGGTCAACAAAAGTTCTTCCCTGTTTTTCGAGCGAAAATTTCTGTCATGAATTTCCTTGACAATCCTCCACAAACTTTTCAATTAGATTTGTATCGGGACAATTAAAAGAGGAAAAAAACGAGTTTCTTAACGTTTTTCTCTTTCAAATACTTATTTTATATGTAGAAACTTTATATTTATCCAAATATAACTTTTACGGGTAGTAAACTATCACACGAAATTCAAAATCGGTGGTAAACTATCACACGAAATTCAAAATGGGTCATATAGTTTTGCACAATATTGTTACCATTCAGATTTTTGAAAAAAAAATTGTTTTGCAAATTTAGCATGGTAAAAACTAGAGCCTCTAAATGTTTCCAAAAAATTTCACATATAAAAGGGTACTCACGCTTTCAAATGAATTCTGAAAAATTGCAGTCCGTTAATTAGGAGAGCTGTATGATTTTTTTAATTAGTGTTTTAATTAGTGTTTATTAGTGTTTAAGAATTTTTAAGGGTCTTAAAAACAGGAAATGAAAGTACTTGGAAATACGGTTCTTTTAAACTAAATGGTTATGATTCATTTATTAGTTCCGGAGTTGAGATCGCTCAGAGTTGAACGTCATTTACAATGGAACTATTATATGGGTATGATGGATTTTTTGTAGACAAATACAAATAAATTTTTGTTCCGAGTACTTATAGGGTATACGTTTACTGTTAAATTTGCAAACATTTAAATTTAAAAAAAAATCTAAATCGTAACAATATTGTGCAAAAACTATACTGCCGATTTTGATGAAATTTGGTGTGATGGTTCACTCCAATTAAAAGTTTTATTTGGTCAAATATGAAGTTCCTACACATAAAAAAGTATTTGATAAAAATTCGGTAAGAAAACTGTTTTTCCCTTCCCTTTCTAGTTATTTTTGTTATATTTACAATACTAATAATATTTTTTTTTATTCGCAACCAGCTTTATTATGCATATACTTTGAAACTAAAACGTTTTTCCTCTTCAAAATTTTTCTAAAATGAATAGCTTCCGAGTTATATGAGGGAAAAGGAAAAACAATAGGTAATTTATTGCGATTTTTTTCACTATTTGTTTAATAAATAAAATAGGCCCATGGACTAGAAGCGTTCTTATGGAACGATAAAATCGATGGAGCCTTAATCTCTGAGACCCACATGACCAGAAAAAATTATTGCAAAATAAGAAATTACAAGGTTTATCATACTGCTCGACCTGACAACCAAAGAAAACCTAAAACACTACGAGGATCCCAAATAAAATAACTGCAGAAATCCAAGCGATAATAGTGATAATCCAAATGAAATACTACGATATCACAATTGCAGCAATATATGGCCCAGCAGGAAAAGCGTAAAAAGAATAACACTACAGTCACTTTTTTGGGTATTAGGAGATTGCTTCATTATTGGAGGCGACTTCAACTCCCAACACACCTATTGGGCGTCTGCTAATATATCGCCGACAGGAAGACATATACTGCTGAAAAGGCAATGTCTTGTCACTTCCAATCAACCGGCAAACCAACTAACTTGTAGGCCAGACAAAGACAAAACGCCAAGCTTAGTCGACTTTTTTGTTTTAATATTGAATAATAAATTATAAGACTGCTTTGACCTAGCATCTGATCATTCAGTCATTCTACTCTCATTGAGTGAACACGTAATAATCAAACAGCAACCGCATCTCACTAACAAGAAAACTGATTCGGACGCATATAGAGCAGAGCTGGAGCAGAAAACTGTGCTAAGCTTACCCTTGAAAAAGAAAGAACAGTTAGACCATGGAGTTGAAAAGCTTATAGTGAAGCCAAAAATACCAGGTTTGAACTATATCAAAGAAATTCGAGACTTGTCAAAAAGGAGAGCTCAAAAAATGCCAGGTAACAAACGGGTATTAAATAATCTATGCGAACAGCTCAAAAATTAAATTAAAGCCATCAAGAATAAACATTTTGAAAATGTCCTTAGGGAGTTATCGGTTGAAGAAAGTACCGACTTCTCCCTCTGGAAGGCAACTGAATTCTTGATTAGGCCAATGAATCATGACCCTCCCATTCGAAAAGATGATGGAAACTGGGCTCGACGATATGAAGAAATGGCAGAAATATTTACTGATCACTTGGAAAATACTTTTAGCCATATGGGGCTACTGGCATAGAAGAGATACCACAAATTACTAACAGAGATAGCACGATAATTAAGCCAGTGACACCTGCTGAGATCACAAATACTATTAGAAACAATCTCAGTTCAAAGAAAGCTCCAGGTTATTATCTAATAACTGCACAAAGACTCAAGGAGTTGCCCCGCAAAGGTATCATAAATCTGACGCATCTATTTAATGGAGCACTACGACTCCGATACGTGCCTATACAGTGAAAGATTGCTCAAGTAATAATGATTTCCAAACCTGCAAAACCTCCTGAAAACATCATACCGACCAATTTTCTTATGCCGATTATAACTAAGTTGTTAGAAAAGCTTATTCGGTCCCACCAGTTTGGATTCCGTAATGATCATTCAACCATGGATCAAGTGCATCGAAACACCGATGTAATTGAGAGAGCACTAGAAGCGAAAAAGATCTGCGCAACGATATTCCTAGATGTGGCCCAAGCATTCGACTGAGAGTGGCATCAGGGCCTGGAATACAAGCTAGAAAAATATTTGCCACGACAAATGAGCCAAATTCTTCATTCATACATAACTGACCGTCACTTCAGAGTTAAATATGGAAAAGAATATTCAGACCACAGGAAAATTTGTGCTGGGGTACCTCAGGGCAGTGTCATTGGACCTATTCTCTACTTGCTGTACACCAACGATATCCCACAACGCGACGGAGTAGTTACGGCAACATTTACCGATAGCACTTGCTCTGCTCGCTACAAACCAAGACATACAGTCAGCCATACACGAACTTCAAACAGCAGTCAACAATGTCACCACTTGGACAAATAAATCGATAAATGGTCGATAAATCGATAAATGGTCGAAATTGATTCACGTCAATTTCACCAAAAAGAAATATGACCATACTCCATTGATTGTCAACCAGCAAACAATCCCACATGCCAACGAAGCAAAATATCTAAGCATGACTCTAGATGCAAAACTTGGCAAAACACATGTGAGGAAGAAACGTGAGGAAGAAACGTGAGCAATTGAACCTCAAATTCAAACAAATGTATTGGATCCCCGAACGTCATTCTGAGTTGTCAATACACAACAAACCGTTTCACTACAAGCAAATTCTGAAGCCCATGTGCACTTTTGGCATCCAACTTTGGGGATGCACTTAGAAACTCAACGTCAAATTAATTCAGACGTTCCAAAATAAAGTACTTCGAGGCATCGTCAAAGCGCCGTGGTACATTCGCAATGCAGACATCCATCGTGACCTGTATATGCCTATGGTTGAAGATGATATCAAGAGGTTTGCAGGCAAACATCAGAAGAGGCTAGAAAACGACGAAAACGTCGAAGTGATATCACTACTCGACAACAACGGACTTGTTTGACGGCTAAAGAGACTAAAACTAATCGAATTGGTTTAGTGACAAGTTTTATTGGTGAAACTGCCTATAATAAGCATAATATGTCTATCAGACGAACCAAGTGATTAGTGTTATGTGGGGTGTGTCACTGGATACTCATCGACTGAACAGCTAAGTCTAGATATTAAGAAAAAAATGTTAGATAGATTTAATCTAGTTGCAATGTTCATGGTTCACGGGCGTTTTTTTAAAAAATAAAAATGTTTAACAAAAAAATAAGCCTATGTTTTTGAACTGACGCATAGTGAAATTATCATTTATAATAATATTTCGAAGATATTAATCAAGCAAACATTCGAAATCATATGCGATTCACCCAAATAAAAAACATATACCGCCTGGACTAATTACAATTGTTATCACCTGCCGTTTCAATATTTTTTTCATTTTTTGAGAAATATAATTATATTGACATCAGCAGTTAAAATTTTGTATAGTATATAATTCGGATCATAAACAATCATTACAGTAGAGAATTAAAGAAACAAACATGATTGATGTCGGTAGCAAATTGTGGTTACTTTTATTAGGTATAGTTTCCTTGATTAGAAAGGCGAACATCAATTATTTATAAGTAGTAGATATCCATATATCCTATGCGAAAAGATACCTACGGCCATAAAAAATATCATATATGTATTTCGAGGCGCAATTGCGGGACCGCAGCTTCGGGGATATTCTCATCCCTGTGGAACTGACCCTGAATCCAATAAATGCTGCGTGTTTTTAGAAGGACCTGGTCCTGCGCCGAATAAAATATTAATGGCTCAGGACATCTTCTTTGCTTGCTACGTAGGTATGTTTTAATATTTAAGATCAAATTAACAACTGATTGTTATTCATTTATCCACGGATAAAGAATCATTTGGAATTCAAGCCTAATGACATGCTAAATAAAATTCATGCAAAAACATTTTAAACGTATTCTTGAGCATGGCAATACTGCATAGAATATAATTGTAAAGAGAATGCTTTTTGTGACTGACTGATGTTTTAATATCCCTAGGCTGCCAAAAATTATCATGTGTAGATGGGCACTAAAGTTAAAAAACGAGTAAAGCCATTGTATTTCTAAAATAACAAATTAAAAAAAAAGTTTTCATATAAAAATAAACAAAAACAAATAAACTTGAAAATCGGGCCTTATTGGAAGCAGGAAAGCTTACTTGAAAATAAGAAAAAATCCCTTACCTATTTACTTTGTTTTTAAATAGTAATAGATGCATTTCCAAAAAAAAATCCTAATTTCAATAAAAAACCCGTATATTGGATAAACGAGACGATCAATTAACACCAGATTTAAAGAGCATATGCTCATATAAAATATGGAAGAACAGATAAGTCTAGTGTTGCACAATATGCTTTTGACAATAATCATAGAACAGATATTAGTAATTTAAGATTAGTTAGAAATGTGACCAATAATAGACAGGTGGCATTTGAGAGCATAGAAATTTTAAAATGTAAAAATAGTGTGAATAGCGACAAGGGACCTATACCGTATAGCCCGCTTTACGCGTTGCTTAGCAACTGATCATTGAAGCGTGATTAATGATTTCACCATAAATAGTATAAATAGGGTAGATTTTAAGTTTAAGATATGTTTTAATCATCTCCGGATGATGCCCAACTTGGTTGGCGAAACGCGCGTCGAGCGAAGTGAAAGTGTTTTGGTGTCTGTGGAAACTACCCTGAGTGTTAATATGTGGGTAGTTTCGGTGAATACAGCGTCGATGATAATAACGATTGTTTATATAAATATAAGAGTTGATATTGTGATTTAAAATTAAATATTTTGGATAAAATAAATAGAATTTTATATTGCACGTATTTTAACTTGCTCACCATAAGGCCATGCCTACAATGGAGGTTTTGTATAAATGTCCACATCTACTTTGAAATTATCAAACTATTTTGAGTTAAATGGTGTTAGTTTAGTATAACCTATAAAGTGTAACTCATTTACTGCCAGCATCGAGCCCTAATGTATGCAGACCCATGAACTGAGAGTTGTCGACGTGACCTCAACTATCTGTTACGGGCTTTTGTTAAGCTAGGACGGCATGATAGTTTTGAAACTAAGTTCGATACTCCAGAGTAATCTTGAAATGTTCGAATACGTTGATTTGATTGTTTTCATTCAAACTTCTTCCTCTGGTAAAACCAATGTGAAGTTAAATTGACATAATTTCTTTACTTTAATTTTATTTGGACTCTACCAAAATAGACTCTGCCAAAATAATTATGCATGCATCTGGAGACTTTTTATACAGAAAATTACTTCATTTATTGTCTATATAATACACTCAGTGCAAAAAAAAGTAGCTCACCTAAAATTTGGTGAAAATTTAAGCTGAAATATCTTGTGAACCAACCGTCCGATTTTGATGAATTTCAATTTTATATTTAGAGCGTACTTTCAAGAACGTTTTTTGTGCCCAACTTCTATTCTAAGTACCTAATTTTCCTTACTGTGTTAGTTGAAAAACGGTATAGGTGTTTTTTCAGCTGTGTTCGAGGTGCGCTGTGCAGTGTAATGGTGGCAATATATATTTTTTAGAAAGAGCAAAATATTAAGCAGTGTTTTCTGAATCTGTTTTTTTTTTCAAATTTTTATCTCTTGAGACATGGGAGATTCAAAGCTGCACAAAAAGCATTTATATATACTGTTATTCCAATGGTAGCAGAGCAATCGTTAACTACCGTTTTTCACAAGTAGTCACATGTCATGAATATTACCACTTCCTCATGATTGCAAATTGGGATTTTAGTTAAACAGTTCGAAGGTGAGTTATACAGTGCTTTTTGGTTAATAGTACACACTATGACTTTTCAGGCAATGGTATAGTGCTAAGGTATATAGAAATTAGATTAAATAATTCCCTTTTGTTTTCTGACACCCTTAAAAAAATCGTATCAGTTATTTGGAATGGCTGTATTGTCCCTAACTAACTTGCGATTGCCATTTCCCCTTGTTATCTTGTTTTTTCCATTAAACTGTTTTGTAGATAAGTATCCCATATTATCCATATTATATCTACTCTTTCTACCCACTTTCAAATATTTATCAAATAAGATCTTACAACGTTTGATAAATATTGGCTAAAATTTGAACACGCTTTAGGCTGAAGTATGTGCACAAGAGCAACCCCACCTACGAGAACAACATCAACAGTGGTAGGTTTATCTACACTTGTTATGTTATATGTTATGTTATATGCAACATTTTGCTTAAAAAAACAGGACCGTTGAGAATTTACCGCCAACAATGAATGCTTTGGAACTGCATATTAAGCGATGTGTTTTTCGAGCAGGATTTGTTTGGGATAACCTGTGCTAATCAGTGGTAGAACTTCCATGCCCATCTAAATGGGGATGTACTCTTCAAAACAAAAAATGGACGCCACTGTGGACCACTACGTAATATTAAAAAAATATCTGATATTTTATTAAAATGTAAATGTAAAACTTGTGGCCCAAAATGCAAATGTTTTTAAAAAAATTTAAAATGCACTAGGCTGTGCTTGTGTGTAGAATGTTGCAATTAATTTAAGGTGTAAAATATGTAAGAAGTAATATGTAAAAATACAAGATTTTTATATTATTCGGTTTTAACGGTTTCTGTAAATGCATTTTAAATTAAAAATTGTTAAAATATTTACTTATATTACTTATTAATATGCTCCTGATGATTTTCTTAAAATTATGTTTACCCGCACGCATACAATAAAATAAATATAAATCATATTTTAAGAGAATATAATCAAAAATATTAATTTTTATGCATTCCTCTTACTCGGCTACTTTTTTTACGCCACTGGTGACTTTATTTTAAAAGATAAGAAAAAAGTTTAGATACCAATTGATAGAGAAAGCTCTAAGCTAAAATTATTGTATCCTGTATTTTTAATTGGTTTTTAAAGATATTAATCAACATGATTACCCCCCACCACGTTTTTGTTCTTGTGGGGCTTTACTGTGAAAACATAAAAAAATAGGTCATAGTTGTTATGCAGAATTTTACATTCTATTGAGTGGCACCAAAACGACGTTTCTATCTCTTACCGTTTTTGAGAAAAATAATAAAAACTGAAACATTCCACATATCATATTTGAGGGGTGTGGAGGGGGGGTCATAATAACTTTTTGAGATGGGTCTGTTCAAAAACTACTAATGTTGACACCCTCTATCTAATCTAGAAAGCATTTGCTCAAAATCCGAAGTATGAAACCGTCAAGTCACTATACTAGTATAGTTATTGATAATAATGGTGCAAATAAAAAGATATTTCAGTTTAAATTTTTTCCAAATTTTAAGTGTTACACTTTTTTTGCACTGAGTGTGTTTGAGAGGCAGTATTAGAAAGAGCATTATAGATAAACCATGATTCTGTCCACATGTATATTTTCTGTGCCATTATCGGTAATAAATCTAGGAATATACTTTTTTCTACAATCGCGTCAATAGTAGGCTTTTGCGCTTACAATTCTAAACGCAAAGTACGTCATTTCCGATGATATAATTGTCGCTTTAAAGCGGCAATAGTGTCAATTCCCGCTCGCTTCTTTATTATAAATTCCTTAGCAGGCGCTTGTCAGTCAAAAATGACACGTGAGAAATGTAGCTAACAAAAAAAAATATAAGAATCGGTTCATATATAAACATATGTCAAATACATACAAAAACACACTGTATTTAGCGATTGTAGAAAAAATGTTGTATGTATTACGAGCACAAACTGCCATTGTCGCTTTTGAAAGAATAAATTTCTTTCGCAAGCGGCAATGCAGTACTTTGCGCTCTTAACACACAAATAACTATTATGGAAATCCATGTTCCTATAAATATCCGCAAATGTACCTACACCATACATCTTATTGACCAGATGGACATTAATACCTGCATTATATCGTTGTTTCTGATTGCATTGCAGATGTTCAGAAATTTGTTGTGGCCAAATTTGAACGCACTTGATTTCGAGGATGTGTGGTTTCAGCAAGACGGTACCACATGTCACTCTGCTCATGGAACTATCGACGTATTATTGCAAAAAAAAAATTGTCGAAAGGATAATTTCACGAAATGCAACTGTTCATTGGCCTCCAATAAGTTGTGATTTACCTCCTTTAGATTACATCTTGTGGGGCAGTTCGTTAGTTCTTACTGCTTGTGAAGTCTGAATCCATATGAAACCGTAAACACGTTTAATTGTAATGCTGCTACCACTTGTTAAAAAGAAGAAAATTGTAGAAACTAACTATTTTAAATAGTAATAACTACCTCACTAACAGCATTCAAAGGTAATAGTTGCCCATCATTTTCACGTTCTGCCCCAAAATACTCTATCAAGTTACAAGCTTCTTCATTACAGCACTACTCGGCATCGTGGTATAAACAAAAATCAAACTGCAGTCTCTTTTCTGATCAATCGAAATATAGCTTTGTAAACAGTTTAAATATAAGCAAAACTATATTAATTTACGAATCGTAGAAGTCGCGAAGAAGAAACTGTGGCCATCTCACAAATTTTCAGACAGTGTTACCAGCTGTACTGCCTCCTCCATATTCAAATTCTGGCAATGTCAGTACTGTTTTACATTGGCGTTGCTGACCTTGTCATCCTTTGTCACTGATGGCGGTGATGGTTTATGTGTTGCATATGCTTCAAAAATTATTCGACTGGAGATTCTAATCCACAATACCTACAATGTAACGTTTTATTATAAGAGGTAAAATAACTATAAATTAAAGTTAGTATGTTCTAAAAGACTTTCTTACACTAGCTTTAGAAGCGTATATTCCTATAATGGATTACAAAGAGGTGCTTTATTTAGGTCGTTCGGAGTCTGATATAAAAATGAGTATAACGTTTAATTGAAATGTATCGCAATCCTCAAGTACAAAAAGCTATAGCAGGCACTGAAATGTAATAGCGAATGTGTTAAAGTAAATTTTTTCATATTGAGTACATTTGCACGCATTTCATCCTACAAGCTATGAAAATATAAATTTTATATTTTGCCATCGAAATGCTTGTATATACAAATTCAGTTTTACAGCATTTGTGAATAATTCACAAATGATTAATTAGTTCCCTATCGATCATTTTTGGGCCGTTATATCTCGGTTAAAATTACATTGAAATTCTGAGGATCATTTTACTACCAGAATCGGCAACAGAACCTGGTGCTGGCGGTATAAATGATAATAGGTCCATTATCAGAAATGCGATATAATTTTGGAGGCAAATTTCAGACATATGGGTATTAAATTATTTTTTAAAAATTACAGGCAATTTGCACGTCAATTTACTGAGTAATCTCCTGTTACGATAGTCCAATTATTTAGAAATTATTATTTTACTTGATAATTTGATCTTATAAATAGATTATAGAAATTATAAGCGACATTACGGATTATTTTAACACTGAGAGAAAACAAATTAACCATTATACAAAAATTGTATGACTTCAATATAATTTGTGTATACTATTTGGGACAAACCAACCCATATATTGCTAGTAATCGACACGTTTTTCTGAAATTGAGGTTAATAGTTGCATTGTCATTATATAAATAGTTTGCATTGCTATTATACAAGTGGTTATATTTTCTTTATGCAAGTAGTTGTTCTACCCTTATTTTACTAGTTATATATTGCCGCTTAACTGTTTGTATTGTCATTATACAAGCGAATATATTGCTAGTATACAAAATGCTATATTGCCTTTATTTAAATAATCGTATTGCAATTATACCGGTAACTGTATTATTATTATACACTTACTGTAATGCCATTATACATGTGAAGGGTAATAAAAACAAAAATTACTGTAATGGTTATATATTTTCAACAGAAATTTAATAACAAAGAGATCTACTTCTAAATATACATACTTATACGAGCCCCTTTCCATATCAGTTGGCCCACCCATTGAAATCTTAGTTTTTTGGTCAGCATCAAAACATAATAAATACTACAAGCTGTGTTGTTTAGGTCTCAAAGTAATTAAATATGCCCTAATTTAATCTTATGCAGTAGAAAACACCCAACTTTATTGGTCTTCACTCAAATGTGTAGTACGGCGATCAACTCGTTTTTTTATTCATTACAAAGTAAGCCTACAATTCGAAGGTGGCCGTGGAAAACAGACGCCACAACAATTAAACAATTATTGCTAATACTCATAGCTGTCAGAATTCATTTGATACAGCTTCAAAGTAGTTGTGTTCTTTAAAAATGGGCAGAGGAAAGGTTACGGATGACAAAATTCGTTCACTTATTATTAAATTTTTCAATTGTGGGAAGTCAAACTCGGAAATTGCAAATTTATTAGAATTATCGCGGTATAGTGTAAGAAATATAGTTAGAAGATATAAAATGACGAGTTCAGTCGCTGCAAAGCCCCGATATGTAAAAAAAATCAAGATTACAGATTGTGATAGAAGAGCGTTAAGAAGAATTATGCAGAAAAACAGACGTGCCAATTACCTCGAGTTAAGTGTTCTATGGAGTGATGCCGTTGGAAGACGTATTTCAAGATCAACAACTCACAGAGAGGCTCACAAATTAGGATTTGGGACTTACAAGGTAAGTTTTTTAATAAAAAAAATGAACTAGAAAAATTAAAAGTGACAATTTTGCATTAGGCCAAAGAAAAGCCACTTTTAACACCACGGCAGAAGAAAAATAGGGTAAGATGGGCAAAAGAACATAAGGATTCGACATCTCAGCAATGGCGTGCAATACAATGGAGCGATGAGGCCCGATTCGAAGTTTGTGTTGGAGATAGTCGAAGTAGAGTTATTCGCAAAAAAAAATGAAGCGTTCCATGCTGACTGTCTTAAAAGAAAAGTAAAATTTCCTGCATCCGTCATGGTGTGGGAAAGCATGTCAGCAAAAGGAGTAGGAAAACTCCATTTTATTGCCGGAAACGTGGATACAAACATTTGGCCATTTTAGAAAAATCACTTTTACCGGTCATGGAAGAGTGTTTGACATCAGGCCAAGAATTTATGTTTCAGCAGGAAGGCGCAGCATGCCACACCTCAAAACAAGGTTTAAAATGGATGGAGGGCTATGGTATACCACTTTTGGAATGGGTTTCTAGTAGTCCGGATCTATCACCCATTGAAACTTTGTGGCACGAGATGAAAAAGTTGCTACGGAAATACCCTGCTCGAACAATCCCTGAACTGAAGCAAAGGCTTCAGGAAATATGGGATTCTTTTACACCAGAATTATGCCAAGGCTTGGTTAATACTATGCCCCAACGAATTTCGGCTGTAATAAAAAATAAAGGTGATGTTACCCAGTGGTAAATTATAAAATTGTTGTTTTGTTAATTTAACGTATTTGTTCACATTTATTTCTTTTTATTCTCATTTTGTGTTAGTTATCAGTCTCAGTCACCTAAGATGTATTTTTGTGGTTAAAAGAAGTTGTCAAAAGAATAAATAAATTTGGAAGTTCGTGTCGTATATTTCTTCTTCTACTTTTGCTCCATAAGAATGAAATTTCTGACTAATCCCTAGGTGGGCCAACTGAAATGGGAAGGGGCTCGTAATTATTAGTTATATTAAACAAAATAATTTGACCCACCCAACAATTTATTTTACAACCAATTTGCTATTATGTCCCGACGAGTTTCAATATTTTACAGTTTCCAACATTGCATGAATAGAAATGACGTTCATCACTAATAAACGTGTAAATTAATCATAATTTTAATGTGCATTAGGTGAATATTGCTGTTTAATTTCAATGTAGAAATAAAAAATGTTTCTCATAAACAATAGAAAATAAGGTTTCCCAAAATGGACCCCTTCCTCGAGTATCAAAGATGGCCGTTTTAAGAATTATATTTAATTTTTTGCGATAAATCGATATTTTAAAACATATAGGCGACTCAATATCTATCTAATCTCAGAGCCTAACCGTGCGTCGCGGCCCCTTCGCCGTCCATTGTATTACCTACCTATTTATGATTTTTATAAACTGCTCTTAATCTGACTTGCCTTCAAATCTTTTTAATTCTTCATGTGAGAATTGAAAATTTTCCATAGTAAACAAACAAAAGAACACACACTCGCAAGACGAAGAATAAGCAACAACTTTTACAGTAATAATATGAATATTATGAATTATGATTATTTAATATATGCAGTACGCACCCAACAGATCTAAACACTGAACAGGTCACAGGTCGTCGAGTCGTGGGGTAGGAGTGGGGTGTCTGCTGTACCAATTAACATGCACTTCAACGCGCCAATTTAAAATAATATAATGGCAATACAAACTGTGTTAAAAAAAATCAAATAAAATTTATTGCAATTCAAAACGTTCAGTATTAACTATACAACTCGAAAGTAGAATAAGTAGATAAACAGGTTACGTATTTCTATAATACAAGAAGGTAATTTGTGATTACACAAATTTTTTTGGCAGTTAATCAATGCGATGCCAATTCACCTGTTGTATTGGATTATGTTTAATGAATATATAATTCTTGTATAGCATTTTATACTTGCATTATAGCAAGTAAGAAAATGATTATTGATTATAAAACTTAATGTAGAAAAACGGATTGCATTATTGTAATACAAGAAGGCAATTTGTGTACATACAAAATTGTATATTCGTTAATCAACACTGGCCAAAACAACTGTTGTACTGGCGGATCTGTCTCAGTGAAGAGTGTCACAGGAAATGTTATAATTCTATAAGGCACTATTTTACATCGGTTTTACATTAATTTGATTATATAAGCACCGTTGCTGTAAAATTGTGTTCTGTTTTTTTCGACATAGCCAATAGATTAAAACTTGAGGGAAGAAAATCATATATTTTTATTTACTTAAATAAAATCATCATGACTTTATCATGTTACATATAAAGTACGGTATATTTATTGGAGGTATGCCAGGAATGTTCGACGAATTTCATCAATATCCAAGAGTTTTTGCGGTAATAATTGTAAGCTGGAAAACAATTGGAAAAGTTTGTGCCAGCAAAGTTTGAAGAGTTGGCATTTGAATACCCACGTTTCTTGGGTTGAATGAAAACAACTAATTGTTTCACTTCTCTTTGCAATAAGCAACTTATTGCCTTGTCAAGGAACAAGTGTCTTGATATTGGAATCGATATACCTAAGTGAAGCAGACACAATATGAAATGTTTAACAACTCGTGTGCTGATAACTGTTGAATTTTTTATAAAACATCCCAGATACGCTGACATCATCTAGGTATACAGGGTGTTTCACTTTTTATATGTAACACTTTTGAATGACCCAATGAAGTGTTCATTATATGACAATATTATAAGAAGTATTTCTGCTACAAAATATGCTGCAAAAAATTTCTATGGCTATATATATGGCTTATAAGCATGCCTTATTTCAGCTTTTAATTCAACAATGAAAAGAGCTCATCCTGAATTTCCAATTCATCACAGTGTTATAAAAAAATGTAAAAAAAAGTGATAAAATATATTTCAGTGAATAGGTCTTATTAACTTCTATATATGTAATGAACAGAAGCGAGAAGAAAATTGTGTTTGTATTCCGATTCTTGCAGCGTTCTAGATTATCCAGATGCTGCTAATAAAGTTGATATATGATCAATCGTACCTGGCAGCGTTGAGCTACCATTTGTAATGCAGAAATCAATTATCCAATCATCTACCTGTCATATTTATCAATTTTTAAACAAAACGAACATATATCATAAAAAAATTAGGATCCGTTTAGCTGACAGCTCGTGGATATGTACGCATACCAGTGAATGTGGTGATGGGTTTTATCTCTATATATATTTACTTTTATCTATATATATATATATATATATATATATATATATATATATATATATATATATATATATATATATATATATATATATATATATATATATATGTATATATGTATATATGTATATAAACTGCTGTTCAAAATTATCGCACCACGTTAATATTTGCTAAAATTTGAGGTCTCAACTTTTTTACTTTTAGTCCAATTTTGATAATTTTTTTAGAATACTGTAGATAAAACGACTAATTTCAACTTGCATATCCAGACTTTTGTTAACTGAGGACGGTTTAGGTATTATACAGGGCTAACTGAAAGGTTGTTATATAACTCAAATTTTAAGACACTCGGTGGAATAATTTCGTAACCAAATTCTTTAAAAATACCAATTTTTGTTAAGAACCATTCCTTTCCTACATATTGTTTTTTGGTCCATGCCTTTAGATGCATTGGTTCAAAATTATCGCACCATACAGAAATCAATTGAAAAAACTTTCAGGGTGAGAGGAAACATTTTTTAATTAACAAGAAAACAAAGGAAAACAAAGAAATAAAATTATGTGAGCTAATTCCTCGCTAATCCTAAGCTAATAATCGCCTGAGTTATCGAGGTTACTTACTCTGTCCTTATTACCATTTATCTGGGACCACGCGTCCGCGGCAGATGTGGAGGTCTAAGTTGAACTGCCACAGCACATATGTTTTTTATATACCTATGCTTTCGAACTTATGCATGCGATAGTGGTATTTAGTTTCTAAAGGGCCAAACTAAATAAAATGGGACTTATTAAACGCTTTCATAAAACTGTGACGATTTTAAGGGGTGATTTTTCAGCAAAAATTAAGGTAGTTTTCCAAAACCCTTAAACTATTAAAATGGAATTTTGTGACATTTTTTTTAATACTGAGTTATCGTTCCAAAGGGGTGAAAAAACGAACTCCTATAATATTATTCCTCAGAACTTTTTACCGTGTAGAAATTTCTTTATCTAGAAATTTGGTATGCAAATATAGATTCTTCAACTTTCTTATCTCTTGAATTTTCTTCGAGAAATTGATTGTTTGCCCGAAAAAAATAAAATTATGCTGACATATTGCCTTTCAAATTAATTGTAATTGTAACTGTAAGTCAGGGTAACTTTTTTTTCATTCATTCATTCTCAATGGGAGAATATAGAAGAAAAAATTGGCGGCAAATTGCACTAATAAAATGACAGTTTGTGACAGCTTTTTGAATTATGAGATATTGTTACAAGAGTAAACAAACTAGTCTCTATAATATTTTTTATCAGAACATTTTAACGCCATGACATTTATTAATTTAAAAATCTGAAATGCAAATATGGATTCATTCTTTTTTGTATTCTATCAACACCATGTAACTCCGTAACGAAGCATTTCCGGACCTATGTTCATACCAAAAGGTTTTCATCTTTTCTTATCTAGAATTTATTTATAAAATTGCTAGACTGTTCGATTAGGATCATAGGAAATAACAGACAAGAAACCCTATGTAATATATTATGTATTTTATTTCAGTGATATTTTCAGTGTCGGTAGTGCATTTATACCAAATTTATAATACAATAATAAATAATAAAATAATGCAAAAATTTATGTCAAATGTTGTTGTAGATTTATAGGTTGTTTTGTTTTAAAGAGAAGGATTGGAATTCACGATGTGCAACAAATACCAAACACGGGTTTCCATTACCACCGAAAATTGGAATCATTGAGAGATTATTTAACTCGATTGAGATAAGTTCATTCAACGATTTCGTGAGTTTTGTAAACAAATATTTCCGAACGTGAAAGTAAATACTACTAGGGGATTAATAAACAGATAATTATTTATTAATACCGAAAGTTTCCTAAGGGTTTAATATCTCTCATGCGGAAGTTTCTCCATAAAGAATACAATATATACATTTATTGCACTCCAGTGCCTGTAGTAAAATTCCATATGAGTATAAAGGTGAACATTTCTATCAGAAGAATATTCCTATTAAATAAAAAACAAAGCATAAGACGTAATACAGGACATATATTATATGAGATATAAATAAAATGCCGACGGCATTAATATTATACAAAAGTCCTGTTTAATATTTCTTCGTTGTGTTCGTGACCACTGAACCAAAGCAAATTCTCCAATATATTTCACTGCTTCAGATATTTTTTATTTCCCCGCATAACCCACACAATGTAAAGTCTTTCCTTCTGTTCTTGTTTGATATCATAACCCCCCGATTTTCTTTTAAAATACTGCGATTTTGTCACGTTCCTTTCTCATATGAAAGTCTTCGACAAAAAATATAATGAAACATTTATGATGGTCTACAAATGGTCCACAGGTTTCAGGGAAATATATATGAGCTTCAATCAATGAGAGTCTGTTCTGCCGCAGTAATTATAGACTTGAGAAAAGAATAAGGATTTATACTACGAGTGAATGTCCGTAAATCACAGGATGGCGGCTTTATCTATACCTACCTACCTCGCATTAATATTCATGTCGACCATATCTTCACAAATATTAAACTATTTTCAATTTCTGTGGATGTACCTACCAATAAATATTTTCTATTACATAATAACGTAAGACTTTGTATGATTTACCATAATCTTAAATAATATGTTGGGATAGTACACATATTAGAATACAAATATATAGTATATACTAAATATATAGTATCAATGTAAACTGTAGGTATAGTAGGGATAGTGTATTGTATAGTATACATGTATAGTGTATAGTTGGATAGTGTATAGTAGACGTAGTGAAGGTGTAACGATACTAAACACAAATAAACTCGATAACTAAAGTGGGAAAGTGTGCATGGCATAGATATTAGTATAGAAATTGGGACATCGCATAGACTTGATTCTAAAAATAATTCAAGAGAGCAAGAAAACAAAAAGGGTGGAAACCAAGGAAGGTAAATTCTAATTGGGGAGAAAAGAAGAAACGGATAGCAGATAGAAATTTGGAAGGAATTTTGCAGAGAATAATTCAGATAAAAAAAGGCGTGGAGAGAAAATAAGGAACGGAGATTGGAGATGTGAATTTGGAAGCAGTTTGCAGAGAGAAAAGGGGTAGAGGAAAATTAAAGGAGTTATTGATTTGCATGGATGCCATATGGATGGGGCATGCTGCGATTTAAGCAAAATTAGACGGACAAAATCAAAGTGTGAAAATAAAAGCGAATATAACATTAGTCATGACTATAAAATGAGATATCAAAACTTTTGAACTGTTTTTTTAACCTTAATAAAAGAACAATTTTAAGTAGAGCTCAAAAATATAATATTTTAGTGGAACCAATTCGGACTTAACACCTCAAAATTCTACAAATGGCAGTAATGTCAAAATATATTAGATTATGTAGCGGTTAGAAATTTTTATAATAGTTTATTAATTATCATTTTCTCTTCTCCACCATATAACAACATTCTAATTTATCATATAACAACATTCTAATTTACCATATCTATAGCATCGTAATAATCGAGTTCGTTATTAATAAATGTGTTAAATTCATATATATCATATTTCTTTGTCTTGTGGGTTGCATGGTTTTATCACAGCTTGCATCTAGATCCAACTCCTGAGAAAAATACTCCTACTCCTGAGATATATATTATTGTGGTTGGTTTTTTTACCCCCTTGTAACAATATCTCTGGGTTACCAAAATTGTCAGAAACTGTCATTTTATTAGTGCAAGTTGTGCACCGAATTTCATTCTTCTAAATTCTTCCATAATAGAGAAAATAAATAAAAACTATTTTTCCCCAACTATAGAGGGCTGTAACTTGGAGGGGAAGGGGTTTTGGAAAAAAAATATATGAAAGATTCACCTTAATTTTTTCTGAAAAATCACCCCTTAAAATCTTTCGAATTAAGTTAGAAAGACCCTGTATATACCTACTCTGTTCGTGTGTGCGTCAATGTCAAATCAATATAATGATCTCATTTTAAATCTGAAAATGAACAACTGAGCTAATAATAATGATCAAATATATTTATATGCCAGTTATGAAAAGGAATTGCTCAAATAAATTGCATTGGAAAAGTTTAATTGTTACCAAAATTTGCAGAAATATGTCGTCTCTTGTATATCTTAAGATACAAGATACAGCCTATTATATTACATAATAAAATTATTGCGGG
>CAXKVY010000756.1:0-19461 GCA_964058915.1 Tetropium fuscum
TGCAGTTAGATTATAAACTGACATTTTGGTTTTATAATAAAAACTAGAAATGTCTGCATTTGGACAAGAAAGTACATTTTGCAGGTCAAAACACAATACAGCTTTCTTACTTTGTCTGTCTAAATCTCTATGTCTTCTTGATGTCTCTTGTTCTCTTATGTGTTTGAAGTACTCTTCACTGTGGTTTCCTTCCTCTGTTCTCTCAGCTGTAATGAGGGGTTTATTAAGTTCACACAAAAAACACCTATCCTTCTCGGGTTTATGAAAAAAGATATTGAAATTATTACAGAATATATATCTGTACTGAGATATAACACTATATATACTTTAACTATTGGGGCATTTTGTTCTGTCATCCTCTGAACATAAAGTGAATACATTGTTTTAATAGACACCCTTCCAAATATTCTCTTTTCGGCCCTGCAATAGTGGGAACCCCTTTTTCTTCTTTCTTGGGTGTATTTGTAACGGAGTTTCTTAAATAAACTTCATTGTAGATAGTTTTCTGACTTATATCCAATGTAGAAAGGAAGTATTTCTAACACGCTTAATGTCTTGTGTTGTCAATTTAAAAAAATATTTAATCGTCTTCTTCTTTTTTGAACTTTCTTCATTCTTCTCCTTTCTGGATCATAAAGCTCACAACTAGACACATTTGCTTGGCTTGCTTATTCAAAGAGTAATAGTCATGAAACACTTTTTGTTGGTCGTCCATCGTCGTCGTCGTTGGGCATTCATTACAATTTTTTCTTAGTTTGATAAATTTAGCTAGCACAGTCTTGCTCCTTACTGATAAGTATTCTTAACCACATTCTCCTTTTCGCTTTCTGACCTTATACTTCCAATTATCTGGATTTCTTTTACGCTTTCTTGTTAATATTTTATCCGCAAATAAAAATTGGAAGCTGTCAGGTAAAATTTTTACCAAAAAACTTCCGTTTACCTTTTGCATCCGTTGCGAAATTTAGATTTTTATTCAGTCCATTTGTACTTGGTTCAGAAATATTTTCTGAGGTCTGGTTAGAGTTTTCAGCATCAGTGGTAGCTAAAAGCGTGGAATTTAATAATACCTACCTAATTAAAAAACAAACAAACAAGCACCTACCTGTTGCATTGTGTGCCAAACTTGAATTCACATTTAATCCACTGATATTTGGCTCAGTTTGAGTTTTTCATTTGTTTTTATTGGGCTTCATTTTTCACTATTGATGTCATTTTTGGTTCTTCTTATTTGATTATTCTTATTTGATTCATCAGAATCATCAAGATAAAAAGCAGTAAAAAATAAATAATCACAATAAAAAATAATGTAATCCAACATTTTATTTACCATTTGAAAGTTATTCTTCTTTTACGTTTAGGTGGTTTCCATTCACTATCTTTATCAGAATCGGAGCCTCTTTGTTCAAATTCGTCTTCTTGCTCAGTGTCACTCATTTGGTTACTCTACAGACTCAAAACTCAGCTGACAACAAACACAATAATTAACAAACATACACCTTTTTAACTTTTTGTAGAATTATCTAAATACAGACTTGCAAGGTTTTATGTAAAACATACACCCTTGTTTTAGCAGAGATTTTTTAAGTCTCCTAAAGTTCTATGTAAGTCATACAACCTTGTTTTATTCTGTATGGCGATTTTAAAACATAGAACTTTGTTTAAAAGCGCATAGAACCGTCATTATACGGCCGATTGCGCCTAGATTAAAATTACATTACATTTTGGTTAATATAAGATACAATTTTAGTTTGTAAATCATATATGTGGAAACACTTTTAAGATGTGTCCTCTCCATATTATTCTGTTTCCTAATAAATCTATAGGTATTAAATTAAACTGACTAATTTCCATTAGTATTGAAACATATTTTTTCCATATCAACCAACTAAAAATCTGAGGACAAGTCAAACTATTTTGCATAATATTTATTACACACAGTTAAGATGACGACCTATGTCTATGAAATATAGGCAGCATTCGGATTAATTCACTTCTCGCAGCATCCATTTGTTCATAAAGAATCAGTCGCATCTATTGTAAGAGTAACGGAGTGGTTTCATCAGTAAATGTGTTATTGCGAATAAACGTTGAGACAAAAGTAATAGTTGTGTTCTCCCGGGAAATTTCAGCTGAAATACCTGGAATTATAAGTAAAATATAAGTGGGCACAATGAGACGTTCCATGCCTAATGAGGTACAGTTTAATGAAACGTGTGTTTTGAGAACCGTTCAGCATATAATAAGAAAGGCAGGAGGGGCTTGATTTTAATGATTTAATTTATTTTAGGGTTGTCTATTGGTATTTACTTTTAAGTAATAATAATATATAAAAATAATTCCGTTAGTTTCGTCTCCTGTTAAATGTTTTATAAAAGAAGTTTCATTAATACAAAAATATGCGCAAAGGACAAGTTCGCCTTTGGGAGTGCTTGGAGCAAATAAAGCGTTATTGGCCTGCCTTATTAACATAGGACAAGAATCACGTCACTTTTTTTTGCCACTGAGTGTATATTTAACAAAAAAAAACCGTTCCTCCGTGTATCTGATAAACAGTTAAAGAAAATTATTACGCTTTATGTGAAATAATTATAACCTAATTGCTTTTGTTTGTCACCCAAGTCCTTGGAAATGCTTGCCGTCGGAAAACAAAGACAAATTCAATATTTATTTATGGCATCACAAGAGGATAAATTCAATGTGTATTTTAAGTAAATTAAAGCGCCATTTGATATTTATTTAGTGGCTTATAAAGGGCAGAATATGCAAAAAAGAAATTAAAACGCCTACCTCTGTATAATACACAGATTGTGATTATGTAAATAGTGGTAGAACGAGAAAGTTTGGGGATGATACATTCGCGTCAGCCGTTGCTACTAAGATAACACCCGTGTTGGAAAAGATTGATATTTAATATAACTTACTTTCTGTTTGCTCTCCGAGACTAAATATTTAAACTTCCCTTTAATTAAAAATGAATCGAATCTCCTTGATATATTTCTAATTGTGATCAGAAAAGGGTTATATGTTCCACAATATCTTCTGGCGGTAGCAAGAAATGCCTCTCAGTTTTATAGCGTCTAAATAAAAGTCAAAGAATGGCAATAACTTTTACGCCGCGATTGGTCAATCATGGTTATAATTATAGTGAAATAAAACAACGCCAGAAAATTAATATTACAACAAGAATCGTTCATGATTTTACTAATTATAAAATATATAACTCATATAAACTATGATTAGTATTTAAAATATAAATCAAGAACTATAGTATCCATAAATAACAGTAGTTGAGTAAAGTAAATAGTGCAAATATTATATATAAACTCTAAAAAGTACTTTAAATCCATATTAACAATGTAACAGTTGAAAATTATATATATTGGCGCCTTGCTAATATTTGTTATAGAAGGAAACCAAGGAAATTATGTTTTGTTTAGTGTAATAACTTCCTTAGTGATGAATACCTTCAAAACTCTATGTTACAACTCGAAACTGTTCATTTATTTATTGACATATTTGCTTTGCCAGTTGAACCTACTCGCATAAATATATTTGTATAGAACATTGAATATTTTTTGCAGAAAATAATCGAGCGTAATTAACATGACGGTGGTGAACGAATGGGTGTCTGGCACGAGGTTTGGAGGGTGGGTTCAGAGCTGCCGGGAGTCGCGCCGCCTCGTACTGGTCATCGTCGCCATAGCACTGCTCTTGGACAACATGCTTCTCACTACAGTCGGTAAGTTAGTTTTTTATAATTATTATTGTAGTTCTTTATCCTACAACAACTCACTATTACGCCTTACCTGGAATCGCTATTGCTCAACACGTCTGGATGAATAGAGAATTTTTATTATGTAACTTATTTAACGCACAACCAAAAAGTTAACTCAAATTTGACGTTATGTATTTTCGACAATTTTTGTTCGTTGTGGTCGATTTTTTTTTCAAATTGTATGTTTTTCTCTTAGGAATATCACTGTCTTAGTTGTTTAGGTAAAACGAATGATTTTGATATTATACCAGGTGCTATAAAAATGTTATGTTTTTTTCCGAAAGTTCAAAACGTCCTGTGGGCTATACAAGGTATTGCAAGATATTGCAATTATAGCCAATTTAAAGCCTCATGTTTTTTCTACATTTTCTTTTTTTATTTATTTGTTTATCTCTGTTACTTCATAAAATATCCAATTTTTGAGTTGACGTGATTTTTATTAAATTTATTAACTTTCTTTTTTGTCAAGTGCTCATTATTTATTACTCATTATACTGGTTCAATGCCTCATTTTGCGTTCTGTTTTCCTTGATATCTTATAATTTATTGAGAGATGCAAGGTGTTTTAGAAGAGAAAAAGGTCTTAAAAGGACAAAAACTCAAAAAACATACCTAGAAAAATGGATTGCTTTAATCAATAAAACAACGAATAACAGGAAACAAAACAAAAGTAAATAGAGAATTAGTATCTGGTGTTTCCACCCCTTCCGCGAATGACCTCCCGACATCTTTGGTTCATACTTAAAACCAAAGTTCTGATTAGGTTCTGATCTAGGCCATTCCATAATTCGACTAGGCGTCCTTCCAATTCTTGTAAATTTTGGGGTTGTCGTCCCTCACTTCGTAACCGCCGACCGATAATCTCCCAAACATGTTCAATGGGGTTAAGGTCGGGGCTACGGGCTGGCCAGTCTATGTGATCAATTCCTACTTCTTCAAGATAATTTCTCACGATAAGACTCGTGTGGGGACGCGCATTGTCTTGCATAAGTAAAAAATTGGGTCCTATATAGGGGGCATAAGGCAAAACATGTGCTTCAAGAATGTCTGTGATGTATCTGTCAGAATTGAGATTTCCATTCACAGTTACCAAGTCTGTTCGCCCAGTCAAAGATATTCCGCCCCACACCATGACGGATCCACCTCCATATAAAGTTGTGTGCAAAAAATTGTATTGACTGTATCGCTCATCGGGTCTTCGGTAGACGCGATTACGTCTGTCACAATTATACAAACTGAACCTTGACTCATCAGTCCAAAGAATACGTTCCCAATCTGCTTCCATCCAATTAACATGCTCATTGGCAAAATTCAATCTGGCTCTTCGATGATCTACTGTTAATGCGGGTCCTCGAGCAGCAATCCTGGGTCTTAAATTTGCCTCCCTCAGTCGTCGGCGTACAGTTTGAACGCATATGAGTGGACCACCTGCGTCTTGAAGTTGTGCTCTTAAATGTGTTGCAGTTATAAATCGTTGTCTTACAGCATATATAATATGTTCAAATAGAACAAATATAAATAGTAGACTAGGTTTGTGTATTCTAAGAATGAGTTCCGTCAAAAACTAATGTCATAAAACGTCACTGCAAGTGTTGGTGTATTGGTAATTTAAATTCAAGTATGAATGATCAATGAAATAAATCGTATACTGCTCTGAAGATCCTCAAGAAAAGTGAAAGAACTTGTACAACTTCTAAGTGGTTCGTTTTCGTATGTATAGACTAATCTTAAATTACTAATATCTTTTCTATGATTGTTGTCAAAAGCATGTTGTGCAACACTAGACTTATCTGTTCTTCCATATTTTAGATGAGCCAGGATCTCTAGGATAACCATTACTCACAGCTATATGTTTAATTAATACTTTTTCTTTTTCAAATATCTCATTACTGAGAGAGAAACTTAGTAAACGATGGGACCATCGTTAGAAATTAGTTAGAAATGTGACCAATAATAGACAGTTAGATGCATTTGAGAGCATAGAAATTGTAAAATGTAATAGGAGTATGAATAGCGACAAGGGACCTATCCCGTATAGCCCGCTTTACGCGTTGCTTGGCAACCGACATTGAAGCGTGATTAGTCACACGTAAATTTCACGGTGATATCATTAGTGACGTCACCGGAAAAATAGTATAAATATGGTAGATTTTGTAGTTTAAGATTAGTTTTAATCGTCTCCGGATGATGCCAACTTGGTTGGCGAAACGCGCGTCGAGCGAAGTGAAAGTGTTTTGGTGTTTGTGGAAACTACTCCGAGTGTTACAGTTACATCAAAGGTTCCAGCCCTATCCAGTATATATATATATATATATATATATATATATATATATATATATATATATATATATATATATATATATATATATATATATATATATATATATATATATATATATATATATATATATATATATATATATATATATATATATATATATATATATATATATATATATATATATATATATATATATATATATATATATATATATATATATATATATATATATATATATATATATATATATATATATATATATATATATATATATATATATATATATATATATATATATATATATATATATATATATATATATATATATATATATATATATATATATATATATATATATATATATATATATATATATATATATATATATATATATATATATATATATATATATATATATATATATATATATATATATATATATATATATATATATATATATATATATATATATATATATATATATATATATATATATATATATATATATATATATATATATATATATATATATATATATATATATATATATATATATATATATATATATATATATATATATATATATATATATATATATATATATATATATATATATATATATATATATATATATATATACATATATATATATATATATATATATATATATATATATATATATATATATATATATATATATATATATATATATATATATAATTATATACTTTCTTTTACTTATTTTTTTATATCTGAATAGTGATAGGTTGGAGAGATGTAAAATTTATCAATTTACTTTAATATAAATTATTACTATCCTAATCATAAGACTATACTTCAACCAAGCTTATCAAGTGGTCTGAAGACTCTGAAGTAGGTAATGTATTAATGTATACATTATTTGCAGTCGACAATACCTTCCGTATCAATTTGCATCTGCGTATTCAGTGATGCATTGAAATTCCATGGAATATCTCACACCAATAATAATAGGTTATAAAAGTAAACGTTTTGTAACAATAGTTTGCAAAACATTGCAAATTTCAACATTCATTTGGAAAATATATGGAGTGTAAAGATTTATTTATTTTTGTTAAATTATGAAATCCTCTTAATACATCATTGATAGTATTTGTCTTATCGAAGTTTAAAAAGTTTTCAGCATAATTTTCGGTAATTATTTGCAAGATGCATGATTTCCACGCATACGTTTCAACCTCTTTTTTCTTTTTCCCCGTTGTAATGAATTAAATGACACAATTAATTGACAAACATGACCGGTGACAATAATATAAATAATAAATAATAATTAATACCTCATACATTACGGGACGGATTTTGATAAACATATATTGACAGATGGTGTTACTATATGGTGTCGAAAATAGGAATATACATTTTTTTTATCAATTTTAACCCAACAGCAGCAACAAGTGCTATCAATAATCTATCTACTCACTTGTTTAAATCATATTATTAAGATACAATGCCTTCGATAAGTTAACGGAAAGACGAGGTCGAAAATGTAGACACGCTGATTATAAATGGCAAATATCTTTATAATTTATGAGTATATTATATTTATTTAAATATTTCCCCTTGCAGAGTTATTTATAAGAGAAGCATAGGCGCGTGAAAATGACAAGAATTTCACATTTCCTGTAGATCATTATTTGGCACAAATCCCTTTACATCGAGAATTTTCATTATCGTTCAAGTTTCATTACTGCTCCGATGCCGTATTATCCTTATTACAACCATCTGCTACGTAAATAAAAAATGAGACAAAAGTAAAAATTGATTAATACTCAGGGAATAAAGTACTTAATTCTCCTCTAATTCCCTACCGTATAATAAATTTCTTTTGTAAATCTGATGCCGGTATACCCAACGTTGATATATTGCCACTTATTCTAATAGTTATGGATCCTTGAAACTGACTGGATTTTGAAAAGGAGCATGCTTATTTTATGATCGCAACCAGTAAGCCCAAGCTAGTGACACTTTAATTTCAGGAAGAATTTAATGTCAGTAATTTCTAGTAAGGCAGCTCAGCTCTCAAAGTACATACTTCTATTAAGCCAATCATATTAGATATTGCACTCGGAAATTAATCTCTACAAGCTACAATAACCATAAACTAATGATTAATTATAAAATGTGCTACAATATTCGCAGATTGGGGTATTTAATGTAAAGAACAGAGTATGCAGCATTTGTTGGCGTTGACAAATGGCATGTTGAAATAAAAGGAAAAAAACGCTGAATCAAAGCTCACTTATGTTGATAATAAGTAAGATAAAAGAAACAGAGTTGGTTATATGTAGCATAAAATATAGCAAAACTTTGAAATGCCATAGCAACCACATTGTATTGAAATAGATAAATAGACATTGGAATGTTAAATTATAATTGTTATAAATAAGTTAATATTAAGTTACATCATAATTCTTAAATATAAGTATTAAATTCGTTGAATTATAAGTATGGCAACAAAGGAAATTGAATTCGAGATTAAAGTTGACAGCCAATCAAAGAGAAGCTCATGAAGGGTATGAAATATCAAAATACTAAATATTTATCGATATACTAAATATTTACGTTCATATGAACTGGCGTCCATATATTTAATAAGAAGAGACAATATTAAAAGATACTACAGATAAGCAAATGTACTTTGTTACATAAAATACTTTACATAAATACTTGTAAATAAACAAAATGGTATACCCAAAAATTGGTTGCTAATTTTGAAATAGCATTTTTTACATTTTATTTTACTATTTTCATTAATAAATAATGATTACTTTCAAATATACTAATTGTTGTTATTAAACTTAATCTGTTTTATTTTATTTCACAAACATCAATCGAAAATTGATCCAAATATTATTTTTTGTACAACTGTCAAAAAAAACTTGACATTTCTACATCTCTATTGATGCGTAAATGTTTACTTTTTTTCACTGCCAAAATAATTCCCAGAATAAACATGAAATATTACTTTTTGAAGGATTTATTTTTAACAGTCAATTATTAATTGATTATTCATCATAAAACAATTTCATTTATTGGAATAATAATTGATAGTAAAGTTTGAACAATTACTTCTAACATAAAATACCGAAGATGTTCCATGTTGCTGCTGATCAGAAACGTTAAGTATTTCTTGAAGAGTTGATTCCAAAATTTAATCAGATATTTTAATTTGTTTGGAAGATGGAGAATTCAATATTCTGTTAGAAATCTCAATTTTGTTATTCAAACTATCTTCTATATATGCTTCTGCTACGGAGGCAGATTTCCAGCCACCGTGATGTTTTATGGATGTAATGTTGATCCCTGCATTGGCCAGAAGAATTCCAGAGCTTCTCCTGAGACAGTGACCTGTGTAGCTCTTATAAATGTCTTTTCCAACCCATTTTGCAATCAAGCTGGGAATTTCTCCTATTTTATTTACCCCCACATGTTGGTTAATACATTTTCCTCTCGAATATTTCAAGTTACTTTTTGTATGAGGCTGCCGTAGTGCTCTATACTCGCGGTATATCTCAATATAATCAGAATTTGAAACAGTAAACGTTCTTGCGCAATAGGTCCCCGTATCAGGTATTTTAACAATCAATATAGATCCAGCATCTTCAATGTCATCAATGTAATAATATGTAATAATTCTTCACGGCGACAAGCACCGCTGATACTCAAAATTAGGACAACCTAATATTGAAATATTAGGTAATATACAAAAATATTGAAATTACTACTAATCTTACAAAATTATGTTTATATCTGTACCTTATAAAGTAAATTTGTTTCGTTATCATCATCTTGAATAAATTTATTGATATCATCCCTTGATAAAACTTTAGATTTTTTTCTCGGTATTCGACGCTTTTGTTCTTAATGAGCGGGACCAATTTTGAAAACTTCCTTATATCAATATCTTCCTTAACATTCAATGTACTTTTCAACATTGAGTAGACACTCCATAACGTAGGAAGTTTTATAATTTTTGATTTTTCCTCAAATTAGCATATATAAGTACATTTTCAGAAACATGTTACTTGTCGCAGTTACAGTTCAGTTACATGTTTCTTGTCGCACCATTCACGAAATTGCTCATATGTTTTCTCATATACTAACTTGGATTTGGCCGGTAACATATTAGTTACTATTGCATTTGCTTTCTCAGATATATCTGATGAGGTATCACTACCACTATCATAATCAACATCCATCTTCTCGAAAATAACTTGAAATTGAAGCAACCACGAGCAAACACAGTCAAACACGCGGCGTGACAACAAACCGTTTCTATAGTAACGACACAGAAAGACCACTGGATGCTGTGAAATTGTATTGGAAGTATTGATAACATTAAGGATAACATGTATGGAAAAGAGAAGTATTATTTAGTTATTTTGGACTTATTTTTTTCAGACAAAAAAATTTTTTAATAAGATTTTACTGAAAACATTGAATAATATTTTCAAGACAACAGTCGTTTAAAAGCGATAACTTATCGGGACAAAAAAACACGTCAAGATGTATTGCAAGTATTTATTTTTAATATATTTCAGACGATCTAAATTCACATAACAGTTGTACAAAAAATGTTGTTTGTATTTCGTGTATAAAATTCGTGTTTTCATAGCACATTCGAGATAATTTTCAGCCTCGACCTGCCGTCTCGACCAAAAATTAACGCTCACAATGTGCCATTAAAAAAACCCATTTTTCGCACTTAATACAAAAATAACTAATTAACTTTCTTTCACTAATATTTAAGTAACATTCGCGATTTATGTCGTTAACGCCCATGGATCATCTTGCATTTTTATTTGCAACGGTATCCCACATTGTCTTCACAACTAGTTCTTTGTAATTTTCACCGCTTTCTTTCTTCATATTCCACTTCATACTTTTAAGCCCGGAAAATGTCACTTTTCATCGGTAAGTAATATAAGTATTTTTAAGGTTATCTACAAGCTGTAATGGCTTGACTTGGGCAGGGGCGGCGTTGAAACCGAAAATGAACTTTTTATATTGCTGTAATAATTAATCAATACTCATTTCATTAATTTTGATTATGTAATTTATATAGTACATAATCAGTGTGTGATATTTATTTAAAATTATTTTTATTCTGATGATGCAAAATACCATTTTCATCTCCAATTAAATTCATATTATAATTAAATTCTGATTAATAAGGTTTCCCAAAGACCCAGAAAGGAGAAACCTCTGGCTTGAGCTGGTTGAGCTTTAGTTATATGTAATGAAAAATGTAGATGTTTTTCTATTTCTTAGTTTAAATACAGCACTCATATTATTAGGATTGTTGCATTTATAATAGGTCGAGTAATAGCTTTACTTTATAATAAGTTAATTTGAATGTATGATTCAAATTCTTTAATATACGATGTAATTTTATTATATGACAGATGTATGACAGAAATGTCTATGTCATATATGCTACAATACAGAAAATGATGAGATTTCAGAGAATGAAGACAGCGACATTGAAAATGAATGAAATGTGAATTTGATGATGAAAAAATTTAGAACGAGGAGGAAGAGAAAGAAAAAATAGACAGACTTTATGAGTTGTTTCAACAAACACGCAAGGAAAATTATTACTACGTGGTCAGACACCTATTACAGTGCCTTTTTTATAGAATTTAAATTATTTACAACGCGTCCAATAACTAATATTAAACCGTCCACTAACTAACAAACACGTCCAATCGTGTTTTTTGCATTAAAATTATAAATAATTTCTACAAAACACATGATCAAGTTTCATTGCAGTTACTAACTATTATCTTAATGTACACGAATTAAACTATGCTCTGAATGTTTTCTATTTTCATTTCATTTATTGCAACGTTCGGATACAGGGTATTCAGTATTTTTCTTATGTAACTATGCAGTTTACCTTAACTCATTCATTAAAGATATCTTCTGCCTCCATCTTCTCTCTCGCATTCATTGCAGTTTTAGAACAATAATAGATTGGCTCTTCCAGCGTTTTATGAATGAACCGGTCTCCCTGTATTAATATGTCTATGGTTTTAACGGTATTGTACGGTACAGTTTTCTCAATCGCCAGATCAATATTAGTCATAGAATCACTTCCAAAGCGACTCATTTTCACTACATAAGTCGACTATCACTGTTTAAAAACAATATTACAAAATTTATTGACAATAAAATCAGAAAAATTGTTTAACGTCGTTTTCTGGTGTCCTAGAATACCATAATTACTTGTTTTCAAAAGTATTGTAATTGTTGGCGACAACAGCTGTCAAGTTTTGCTGCGGGTAAACTCAAAAAACTGAACCATATAGAAACCATTTGTAATTGAAAATTGCGCGCTTGTGATTGGTGGAAATTAAGACGCGGTAAATAGTCAAAGATAAACGTGAGCTAATGTCGAACGCGAACCTCAGTTAAATTAGTGAGCTTATTTTATACTGTAATTATAGTAATTTAAATTAATTATTAACACCAAAGTGAATTACTTATTGTTTACCACTAAATTAATTACTCGAAATCAAGCAAAGGGCAAATAACTCGGATAATTATAACAAAATTATCAGACAGTATTGTGCGCGCCATCTATCAAAATTACTAGATCTCTTTGCCTTTCGTCTCCGTTAAACCTTAATATTATAGTCCTTATGCGGAACAAAAGCTTTGTAATCTCCTTGTTAGAATTTGAATAAACCAACTGAAGTATACAGCCTTTCATTCGATAAGAAACTGACATTATTGTAACTGGGTTCAAGAGATGAGTAATTACTCATCTGGCTAATGATAATGACCACAGATGCGAAACAATTAACTGGAACTCCGAGTCCTGAACAATCGATCTCTATTGTCTCTCTCTTTCTTGAAAGATAACACGCATCGACACTTCATTTTGTTATGGGGCTAATCTTAAGCAAAGCTTAAACTTGAGCACTTATCCCGACAAAACGTTTCCGCAGTTGTTATTTTGCTGGACGTAAAATAAAAAAATAGAAGAACACCTATGTGCATATACGTACTACTGCTGAATAACTTCCGATTATATAAGAAATTGTCATATAATTGTGCAACTTGGTCATAGTACCAACACGCGTTTTATATCAATTGATAGAGTTATAAAATATTTGGGAAAAACATGTCTTCATGTCTTCTTGCAGTACATTGTCTGACAGGATGTGACACTACTTTTTACAAAATGTGCTTCTTATAAAATTGGGAAAAGAAGTGCATTTGACGTTCTGAAAAAGAACATAGACAGTCTTAAAGTATTGTCAAAAATGCCGCTACTATCTCGCAAGAGGCACTGCAAGTAGATACAGGATATATTCTGTTGTTGTACAAAAATAAGGATTCCAGTGTTACACTCAATAGTTAACAATAATAGTTACACTCGATGAGCTGCGTTTAAGAATGGCCACAAAATCAAATAAACCGTCTTCGGAGCTTCCTCCAACCGATGAAGCTTTTTATCAACATTTCTTGAGGTAATATTACTATTTATTTTTTTGTATCATAACAATGTGTACAAATCAACATAATTTATGTACTTATGTATTATTTTTATTATAATATGTAGTTTCTATGATTAATCGCCACGATATTAATGATATTTATTTTTAGTAATGGTGGTACTACGATCAATAGTATATTATTATTTCAGTTGTATGCTTCTGTTACCAATATGGTACAGCAGTAATATCGCAAAAATGCAGCTTGATGACGTTGGATGCTACGGGTGGTTGATGATCACTGGAATCCAATTTTTTCGGCACAAAAACCTATTCCCGAAAATTTACGAAAATGTTTATGTCTGTGATAAAAAATTGTGATAATAAAAAATGTACATGCATAAAAGAAGGACTTAAATGTTGTGATGAGTGCAAATGCAAATTATGTAGTAATTGTATACAAAGTAATTTAGCCGAAAGTGATGATGGTGTAGAAAGTTTTTAGTTACTACCAATATAATATGTATAGTGTTTACACGTTTAATAAAACAATAAATATATATTTTAAAGTGATTTTTAATAATGCAGCGAGTTTATGAACTGTCCTATATAGGTACGTACACTATGAGTGAGCTAATATGGATGCCACAAAAATTACTAGAAAAAATAGTAGCCCAACCTAATTAAAATATAATAATTATTGTGTTATATTTTTCCAAAACTGAATTAACGTTGTCATTAACTTTTAAAACAAACTATGTGTAATAGTAATTCATTAATATTTTACTTAATTAACTATTTATGTTATACCTTTAAAAAGTTTTGCGTGTATGAGCATCCCGGCACGAATTTCGCTCCTCTACAAGGTTAATATTCGGCAGTCGAGGCGGTAAGTAGTGTGTATACGCGGGCGTGCCAGAATATGGGTTGAGGCCGCTTTAAAAAAATCGTTGACGACATGCTATCACTCGCACATGAAAAATTATGATTTTAAAAACTTTTTTCGTTTATTGACTTCATTTGCTTCGCTAAAATATGTACCGAAGACATGGAAAGTAGCAGAAATGATAATGATACTGAAACCCGGAAAACCACCAAATGAAGCTTCGTCCTACAGGCCTATCTCCTTGCTTTCTGTAATATCAAAACTGTTCGAAAAATATTTCTTAAAAGATTAAAACCAGTCATTGAAGACAAAAACATAATCCCGCACCATCAGTTTGGATTCAGAGAGAGTCATTCAACTATAGATCAGGTCCATAGGATCACAGATGTAATTGAAAAGTCGCTGGAGGAAAAAAAGTTTGTCCTACCGTCTTTCTTGTAGCATGTAGCACAGGCTTTTGATAAAGTATGGCACGAGGGACTTATAACTATAAATTAAGCAAGCTCCTGCCTAATCAGTTCTCACAATTAATGAAGTCTTATATTTCAGATAGAACTTTTCGAAATAAGCAGGAAGACGCTTATTCTGAACTTAAAGAAATCAAGGCAGGAGTACCTTAGTCCAGTTAGCACCTGGACTAAGCAATGGAGAATCAAACTAAATGAGAGTAAATCTGCCCATGTTAATTTCACAATTAAAAGAGACTGACATATCCCTGTTAGCATAAACAATATTCAAATATAACACTGGACGCTAAGCTACGCTGGAGAGCTCATGTTAAAAAAAGAAGGAAGAATTAGATTATCAGATTTAAAAAAATGTATTGGCTGTTTGGACGAAATTCCACGCTGTCAATATATAACAAAGTACTTTTGTACAAACAAATTCTCAAGCCCGTATGGACATATGGCATCCAGCTGTGGGGTTGTACCAGTAAGAGCAATCTAGATATAATCCAGCGATTCCAAATCAAAGTATTAAGGAGCATTGTTAATGCCCCCTGGTATTGCAGAAATAGTGACCTCTATAGGGACATGGGAATGGACACCGTTAACCGGACCATCAGCGAATTCGCCAAAAGTCACGAACAGCGACTTCATCGTCGCGTCAATGTCGAAGCCATCCAGCTCCTCGACAATACAAACCAGATTAGAAGGCTCAAGAGGATCAAACCCTTCGAGCTAGTATAATTTTGTTGGTGCAAAAGCAGAGAACAGTGCCTGTGTACACATTAATATTAGTGTAATTAAGTATTAGAAAATTATAAGGAACGCTTGTGAGTAAGTCCTTAGATATAAATTTTGTAACAGTAGTAAATTAGGTTAGAAAAATATTACTCATTGATCTAAGTTCAGATCAGATACAGTAAATGCCATTGGTGCTTGTATAAAAAAAATGCTTCGGAGCTTGTATATACAAATTTCCATAAATAAAACTTGTTCTCGATTGCCAAAAATACATTAACGAAAATAACAAGACGAAGTTTGTTATTTTTTAAACACATTAAAAAACATATGGTATAATTGAGTTGTACATGTTTAGAAGCGCTATTGTGTCTACTTTAATTTAAAAAATAAATCAGCGAGTGAAGACGTTGAAAAACACGTTTCACAAAAACATATTTTTTCTAGTTTTTTCGAAATAAAAAAATTCCTACCACCAAAAAATGTCGTAAATCGTGGTTTCGTGTACACAATCACCTAATTAATGAATCGCAAGTCCGGTTTGGTTCTACGCACTATACCTAGTTCCCAATTTCGCTGTTCTAAACTATTTGTTTTACCCCATAACTTTTTAAATTTCTTATGTGTCTTGTATTGCTCCCAATCTGATTGAAGCGCTGTCTTGGCTTACGATATGGTTCTAATTAAACTATTCTGATCATAATTAATGCGACATTTGACCCCTACTCTTTTTTCTTCAAAAATTATGAATAATCTTATTTGAAAACATGACTAGCCTATGTAAATTTATTAATGACTGGCTAGGTATTAAAGTACCCGATTGAATAATTGATATAAAATAGCATTATTCAACTGATGCCTGAGTTGGGACCAGGTTTAAATACGTTTTTTTTAAATCGGGAAACTAGCTACCTATACAGAGTTATAAAGTAGGTATATTGTTTCCCAATGACAGTGATTGATGTCATATTGCAGTTTCAAAATGTAATCAATACTTTCCATGTAGTGAATTATGTTTTATCGGTATTGAGGGGGTATACTTAGGTTAATTATGGTGTTCTAATACAGCTATAATTTTTTTAAATACTATTTTTTAATTGATATTTTGCTTAGATTTATTAGTTATTAATTTGTATTATATATACACTATTTAAGTAGATTTTTCGAGATACGTTTATATACGGGGTTTATAATTAAAAGTCATACCTTCTTATTGTAATATTATAAATGTTTTACAATTATTTTCTTTAATATTTATTCCATTTCAAGTTCTCAGTTATTACTGGCGCATCCGCCAATATTTACGAAATTTCATGCTAATTACTTTGTGCCATTTTTGTTGTATCACCTGCACTAGATATACGACTAGAGATTCCACAAAATAGTTCGGCAGCTTTAAGAAATGCAGCATTTTTTAAACCAAAAATGATCCCTACTTGGACAACATTCAGCGGACTCTTCAGTGATTTCATTTTTATTATTTGTAGGTTCGATTTTCTTCTCGTCGAGTTCCCTTCTTCTTTCATTAGTACTTGATTCTCTTATAACATGTAAGATGCCAAATTGGCATTAATAGAGATTTTAAAATATCCACTGAAACTGTCGTTTTCAAGGACAGACAAATTTGAACAACTTCATCATCTTTCAAGTTAGATAACTAATGGTTTCGGATAAAATGTCATATGACGACTATGCTGGATTTAAAACACATTTTTGCTTGGACTGTTTGGAACAAATAAAATACTTTTTTCTTGACCCACTTTCTCCAGATAGTCTAAGTTGTGCTAAATATTTCATTAGGTATGCCTATTACGGTATCTGGAATAAGGGAATATATTTACGTACACATCCTCAAATTTCAGGATTCAGATCAAGCGACGTTCTAATGTTTTCATAGCGATTAATATTTTGATTAATATTTTGAGTTGCCACTGTTAGTAAAATTTATGTGTAATAATTTTCTTCTGAATAAATGTTCATATTGCATTAACAATTTAATTAAAGAATCCGAAATGCCTCATTTTGATATAAAATTCAGAAATGTATATTATGCTGGACTTGAAACAGTATTATAATTTTTTTATTATATGTACACTATTTTTTTTAAATCAGTAAATAATGGAAACTTTCTATTTATATTTCACAAAACGTCTTCACTGTCATGTCTCTAAAAATAATTGTGCGATCGAGCTGATTTTTAAAAAATTAAAGTAGACACTTTTTCATGTGCGAATGATAGTATGTCGTCAGCGATTTTTTTAAAGCGACCCACACCCGTATTCTGGCGCGCCCGCATACACACACTACTTACCGCCTCGACTGCCGAATATTAACCTTGTAGAGGAGCGAAATTCGTGTTTCCGTTTTGGAAATTCCGTTTTGAAAAATATAACACAATAATTATTATATTTTAATTAGGTTGGGCTACTATTTTTTCTAGTAATTTTTGTGTCGTGAATTTTTGTGTCGTACACTTTTGAGAAATTTAGGATTTTGCCAATTTTTCTCTTACCACACTGATAATGAAATACAAAATCAGTGATAAAATGGTGACATATGTAAAAAACTTTGCTCTATTTAACTATTAGACTAAATTAGTTCTACCACAGTTACAAAAGTGAAATTTGATAGTTACGCCCTTTTTACTTAACAACATATAAGAATTTATTTATAGAAAAAGAAGCGTATGTACATGTACTGTGATATAATGTATTGTAGTATACTAATATTTCCAGTAAGTCTAGTAGGTACATATTTTAACAAATGAACTTTAGTATAAGTGTTGGTAATACTTAACACATTTTAAAGAAAACATATTAACTAAAATAAAGTTAGTCACTATCGCTTAAATTATTATTGTTGTCGATATTACTAACTCACAGATTTTCCCAGAACTTTAACCTAGATGGTGGCATAATCTCTGATAGTTTCAATATAATTGCAGTTTTGCGTTCTTGTGTAACTTCTCTAGCTTTTGAATTGCTTGTGGGCTTTTTCATATTTTGTTTCAAATATTTGGTAATTAAAAAATTTAATTCCAAAGCCTCTGCTTGTTCATAGGCGGTTTTATAAAATAGAGTTTTTTTCCCCTTGAAGAATTCCACCTGTACCATTTCACTGAGATAAGGTCTAGGGCTTATTTTTTTAAGTTTGTACTGGGAGGTATAATCCTCCCAGTTGTAGAAATCGTTAACTGACAAGGTAATGACTTTAACGTTAGTCCCTGCCTTCTGTACAGCATTTGAGAAATCTTGAAAATCATAAACTTTCCCCATGCGTTTAAGCGATTGTTCCATTTGATGATGAAAATGGTAAGCCGCCATAAAAGTATGGCCTGGCTCGAAGTAGGTACTTTACTGAGAGATCCTCAAACGAAACTTCAGAGGAATTCATTATATAAATAAAAAATGAGAATAAATTCCAGTTTTTGTGTTGGCTACAACAGTTATCTAGCCATAAGGTAACAGTTTTTACATCACAGATTGACAACAAGAAAGCATAAAATGCACTTGTTATGTCTTTTTTTCCTTCCAGATGTAGCTTCATTCCATATTACAGCGGTTGCTTGTTTTTTTTTACCAGTAATAACAAAACTTTCATTAAATGTTATTATCCTGGGCGTAAACAAAACTTCTTTAAATGTGTCACATCTCGGAAGCATAATTACCTGAAACAATATTAGATAAATTGAGAATAAAATCGAAAATGACAAAATATAGTTACCTTCTCGAGATCAGCTGACACAACAAGATTCTTCTCATTCTGATTTTCAGCATCATATTTATAAAGTCTTCGAGCTTGCCTGTATTTCTTCCGGTGTGTATTGAACAAAACGCAGTCGTCACAAGAAT
>CAXKVY010000757.1:0-92391 GCA_964058915.1 Tetropium fuscum
GTCCCATAATGTTTTATGCGTTTACAAGTTTTCGCAAAATTCCATTAAACAATGCATTTTGAACGAAACCTAGCACTACCTAGCCTAAAATTTTTTACTTCTGGAATTTGTTGCACCAAGATAATTTATTGCACTGCAAGTTTTTGCAGAATTCCATTAAACAATACATTTTGAGCGAAACTTAGCAATACCAGCATCGAAAACGGTTTGGATTGCATTTTTCGGTAAATGTTTCATTTCCAGAATTTGTTGCTCGACAAGTACGAATTTTTGCAAAATTACGAAATACAATGCATTTCGAGCGAATCTTAACTCAACCAGCGTCAAAAACGGTTCGTAATGCATTTTTCAGTAACTTTTTCACCTCTGTTGCTCGACGAGTACGAATTTGTTGCGCTCTATTTTTTGCCAAATTCTGAAAAACATTACATTTCAAGCGAAACCTAGCACTACGACCATCGAAAATGGTTTGGAATGCATTTTTGCGTAACTTTTTCACTTCCAGAATCTGTTGCTCGACGAGTACGAATTTGTTGCGTCGAAAGAAAATTTATTGCGCTGATGCATGTTTTTCCGAGATTCCGAAAAACAATATATGGCACTACCAGCATCAAAAATTTTTTGAAACGCTTTTTCCTTATCATTTCCGATTTCTTAGCTCAGTGTTTATTTATTAACTAATATCGAATGCGCTTATCATATCTTTTAAAACTAATGATATAATGAAATAATGATGTTATAATGAAAAAATATTATATAATAAAAATGTATATAATAAAAAAATTTTAAACCCCAATTTTGCACCTATTCTTGCATAACAAATTCGCAACAAATTATTTTGATGCTGATGAAGTGTTTTCATATTTTAAAGTGATTTCTGTGGGTGATAATGCTATCTAGACTGTTAAGTTAGTTTATTTTAAAAAATAAAGCGCAACATTTTTTTTCTCATCGGAAGAAATTAGCAACAAATTATGGAACTATGCTCGCTGATGCATTGCAAAGTGGTAATTCTAACTTGACACACTTAATTATGTTGACAGAGATGAAGTTTTCTGGACTAATGTCATTTTCTCCGACGAAAAAAATTTCAAGTCATGCCACGATGGGACTTCGTGTGTAGACCAAGAAATTCGCGGTACGAAAAACGATATACCAAACCAGTTAATAGTAGCGGTCGTTTTTATGTTAATGTGTGGGCTTGTATTAGAGCTGCCCGTCCAGAAGTCTGCTAGCATATGGAAGGAAGGCCAAATGGCGATTATTATAAATATTTGAAAACAACAACATTCAAGTTTTGCCTTGGTCATCCAGAAGTCTCGATTTCAATCCAATTGAAAACGTGTTGGGGCGATTGGTCAAGAAAATTCACGTCAGATATTTTCGCACGCAACACAGGGAAGAACTTTTGGCCATTGAGAGCTTGGGAAAATGTAGATGCAGATTACTGTCGAACGTTGGCTCATTCTATGCCAAGACGGTTCAAGGCAGTACTTGCTAGCACCTAATAAATATGTGTTAATTGATTTAATTTGTGTATTTTGTTTTAGGTATATTTAAAAAATCCTAATTACATCCTGTTATGGCCTTATTCGGATTTTTTTTTCTAATAAGTACCAAATTATAATCGAGACATCAAAACGTTGTCATATTGTCAAGAAATTCATAAATCTCTGTACTGCCAAAAGCCACGATTACATGTTGCTAAAATATCAAAAAATATTAGAGTCCTTTACTTTCAGCTCGCGAGTGTACCTACTATTTATTTTTGGGCCCCAGTGCATATAGAAAATATTACGCCATCATATTACAAACATTTTTTTTAGCAAAGAGTGCAGAAACAACTTTGTAAGTCATATTTCCGCAAATAAATTCTACAGCATTGAAAAATCAATTGCTTAATTACTACCACAAGATGAAAGGTTTTTCTTCCATTCCTTGAATGCATATTTTGTCGTTTTTGTAGCTATCTACTTCCTGATATCATATTTACTTATACCCTTATGGCCTTCCTAATATCACTCTATTCTGTCGTTTCCAGTAAATAAATAAAGACCGCTATCTTTTCGTTTATTTTGTTTATTTCTGCGGTGCATCCACAAATTTACTGTATATTTCCGAGGGTATCCACTATCACCAGATAATATGAATAGCCCGAAAGGAAAATGTAGTGTATGGGTATAGAAATTTACATAAATCGAGTTGTATGCGGAATATAAATTTTAAAAATAAATTTGGGTGATTGCCAAACATGCCCGTCATATGTTCTACGATTTTATTACTTCTTCCGTTCCACCCTGTTGTGCATAACTTTATTCAAACATATTTCGCAAAGAATAAAACTAATAAAAGTATGTGATAAATATCCTCCATAGATGCACTTCAGAAAGTGTATATACAGGAGGTTTTAATATTGTACATGGCAGGACCCCTACTCATGCAAACACAAGAGTAAGATTTGAAAACAATCAAATTGACCGTATTAAATATTACCACTAAGTACAGAAAAATAAATTCACTCTTTAACATGATCAAGGAAACGAATAGTCAATCAATCTGAAAGATGTAAACTACTTGCCAATCGATACCGTTTTTTCTAATAGACCCACTTAAGACAAAAACGTATGATGTAACGTAACCCAACATTTTTCAAAATTTTAACTAGGTTGAAGATAATTGAAAAAAACAATGAACTTTTTCAAAAAAATTGAAAAAATGGTGCAATCTGAAGAACATGTCGATTGGTTGACTATTTATTTTATTTTTATTCTGTTTAGTTAATTACATATCCAACAGGCCAACGCCCAGTGACAATATACAGAAATTGACAAATGTAATGCAAAAGTATACAGTAAAATAAATAAGGAATACAACAAAATAGAAGTAAAATACACAAAAAGAACAATTACTCCAGTTATATTAGCACGGAAAAAGCAGCATCTGCTAAAAAAATCCGAGTGAGCCTAAATTTTCTTTACACCTTTATTTTGGAACATTGGAAGCACTGTCTAAAAAGTCCCTATCAATATCGCGCTTGCGTTTGTAGTTATTTAAGGTCAAAGGTCACGAAAATCTCATTTTCTTTTCCGTACAACCAACGATTCTAAAATAACACAGGTAAATTATGCTGCAAGGCGCACCAAAAAACTGTAAATACATTTCATTTCATTGTTTGGCGAAGCAATGCAAGTGACACTTAGCCAAGAAAAATTCCTATCCAATCGCTCAAATAAAACCAGATGAATATCAATGCTAATGGACAAACTACAATCTAACAATATAGCTCTGAAACAAGCTAGAGACTACGCCGACGTTTTAATAGTTGAAACGGCAGTTGAGAAATCACAACGCAACATCACTATTATCGTTGGAGATGATGTAAATTTACTGGTTCTTCTAATAGGCTCACCAAGATGTTTTCTTCCTTAAACGAGGGAGAGGGAAAACAAAATCAAATACATACTCCTCTTCTAGCCTAAATAAATTTCCAAATTGTATCAAGCATCTGTTGTAGAAATGATTGTGGAAAATGGATTACGCATTCTTTTAGCAATCTATGGAGCTCCTAAAACAGAATTATCTGTTGAAAACTTTCGATACATGACATTTGCGAAATTAACAAGACTTAATACCGCAGTGAAATTGTCGTCACTTCCACCTACTGCCGCAGCTGCATGTCAACATCTAAGTCGAGTGAAACAATTTAAATCCTGAACAATGGGGTTGGACGATAATTAATAACACTTTGGAACCCCTTAAGACTCTATTACCAGCTGCACCAGATGTACTTTTAAATACTATTTTTTACAACTGCACCAACGGATGCAGCACAAATTGTGGGTGCAGAAAAGTTGGTCTGTCCTGTTCAATACTGTGTGGCCATTGTCACGGCCAGTCATGACTCCGATAGCAGCGCTATCAAAGAAATTATTCAGGATGAAGAAGCTGAAGAGCTTGATCTTGTGGAACTCTTGAAACAAGATCTAGAAGAAAAAGAAAATGTTGGGGAGGACGACGAGAATCTGTTGGGGAGGACGACGAGAATCTGGAGGAGGGGACAAAGGACGAGAATTTGGAGGAGATGACAGAGGACGAAGATGTGGAAGAGGGGACAGATTTCGAGAAAGAGGATGAGCTGCAGAACAAGCAAAACCATGGATTAGGCCTACTCGGGAAACCATGTAAAAAACGCGCCTTGCATCCTACTTTTGAGGTGGTGTGGAAACAGATCCACCCTGTTTTTTCCTGGCTTATACTGTGAAAATGGTTGGTTTTAGTAATGTAAAACATGTATATAACATTTTTTGAAGAGGGTTTTTTAATATTTATTCTGACACAACCAAAAAAGGCATAGGACAGAAAGCAAAATATTTGCGAAAAAACAATGTCTGTGACATTTCACCGTGAATAACTTGAAACGCAAACAAGATATCGGTGGGGACTTGGGATCGGTGGGGTTTGATATATTATTAGAATAATAAAAGTAAAAATCTATGCAGTTTCAGCTCACTCGAATTTTTTTAGTAGGTGAACCCCTGTGACTGACAGTGACTACTAAATAAGACAAATTCCTGGTTAAAATATTTTTAAAAAAATAAATATAAATACATCTAAACCAAATTGCAAGCTATTTGTAGAATACTAGATGCAGATGTATTTAATTTGTTTCTCAGTACAACAATAGTTATTTACATTCAAAGCTGCGAAAGAAGCTTACTACCGAAAGTTTACTTTTAGGTGCGTGGTGTATTTAAATACCCAGGGCGAAGCAACGCGTAGCCGAGGCTATTTGAATACCTCCAAGCACCTAAACGGGCCTTTGCAGCGTGTAATGTATTAAACTGTTAATTCTTCCCTCAATTTTATAATATAAAACAATTTAAACCTAGCATGTTTTACTTTCGCTTTCGCTATGCCTATTTAAAACAGAAAAGTATACTTTCGTAGGGGGCAGAATGAAAAATATATCAATATTGTCCTTCACATATTCATAGGTAGTAAGTACCCAATTAATAGATAAATGTTAAAATAATATTAATACGCTGATGGAATGCTATAAAAATGCTGTGGTGACGAACTGCTAAATCTAGAAACTGAACTTAAGCTAAGTATTTCAGGAGAGTCTGTTGCAATTTGATCTTGACATCTGATAACGTTATTCAATTATAATTTATGACTTTTTGTAATTTTAGCATTGGAAATGTTTATGTTTGTACATGAGTATATGGGGTCCAAGTTAGAAGTTTTCGTTCAAGGTCAAAAGACAGCGGTGTCGCGATCGAATGGCGCAATACATATAGATATCGCAGTGTGCGGCCTTCTAGCGGCGTGAGGAGTACTGGGGAGTGGGGAGTATTCAGTGCGGTTATATTGGGAGAGGTAGCGCATTGCTAGTAGTGATGGGAATAATCGGGATATTTTCATATTCATAATTTTCATAAATTTAATAATTCGAGTGTAAACGAATGCCCAACGATAATTAAAATAAAAGAACAAGTGTCGGCTACAAACGTATATTCTAAACTAACTAACCTCTACATATTATTCCTCTCATAGGGCCGTCCAAGCAGCCCATAAATACTTTACATGGTTATCGAAACTGTCTCGCCCTGAAGGCAATTAAATACGTCTACCGCAATCTCGATAACATAAACAATAAACATATCGCTCAGCCGGAACGGTCCTATACTAAAAGACTTGACAGAGGGCGTTAGCGTTTACACGAGATATATAATCGAATTTATTTAGGATGAACATAAAAATTCGTCAAAAATTACAAAATCTTAAAATTCGGTAATTTTAAGATTAGAGAGAAGGTAATTTCGGTAAATTCGGTAATCCGAGTAAAGTTTGGACTTTTTCATCACCACGTATAAAATTTTACATCGTCGAGAAAATGTTATTGTTTATAAAAGTTTTTACTTGCCCAAAAAATAGTAATGACGTCGACAAAAATCATATTTTTATACGGGGTGGTCACAAATTACAAAATCTCAAAAAATTTTTAGTTTTCGGGAAAACTCTAGTAATGTCGACAAAAATTATTTTTATTTAATTCGGTAAGTCAAGATTGTACTTTTTACCACGTATAAAAAACTAATGATGATTTTGCCACAATTATGTTTTTATAAGGGGTGATCAAAAGTTTACTCTTACCAAATTTTAAGATTTTGTAATTCTTAACTACACTTAATCACCCTGTATATAACAACATAATTTTTGACAGAGGCATCACTATTTTTAGGCAAACAAAAACTTTTTTAAAGAATATAATTCATTCGAAAGTAAAAAAAAATGAGACTGTAATTTTTGACGACCCCATGCAAGTTTAACCCGTTTAAAACGACAAGACCTTCAGGGTTAAACGAACAAAGAAATCGTAACATAACTGCTTTTTTATTGTTATTCAATTCACTTGAGAAAATTTTACCAGTTGTGTCTGGTATTTTCAATATGCCTGCGATAGTTGCAAGTTGCAAGTACTTGCAAGTACTTGCGAAGTTTTACTGCAAATCCAATATAAGTTGGTTATTTAAAAATTATGTTTATTATTTCTTACTACATACCTAACTCGTAAATTGAGATGTGTATTATATTAGTAATACTTAAGTTTTTCAAAAATAAAATTCTAAAAAAATATGTTTATATTTATATATAACCTTGTGACCTTGTTAACAGTTAATAGACCTATCCAGTCAGAGCAAGCGAGTAAGATAAATACAACGCAATTTGTATTGAATGAGACAATAACTCGGTGCGTAGTACGTTCTGCACATTCTTGTGGCAATGTATGATAGTATCCATACTCAATATTATATTAAATTATTAACTAACGTGTTATTCTAAATTTATAAAATGCCAGGGACCCAATCGTACCCCAAACATTAGTAATAAACACGTAATAAACACTTAATAAACATAAGCATGCTAAAGCCAATCTGGAAATTGCCACAAGCATGCACGCGCACGATAGTATTTGACGTATTCGAAACAACTCAAAAGGATCGGTATATTATGTTTCATATATTTTGTTATCATTTCCAATGTCTCCGATAGTTGCAAGGATTGCGAAATCTGTGAATTTTTTTCAGATTAGAGGCAGTGAAATGATATTACTTAAATTAATATGAAATTGGCAGCGTTCCGGGATGCACGCAAGTTTGCAACACTGTCTCGAAACTTATACTTTATTTTGACCATCTATTATCAAAAAAAAGTCAGCTCAAGAATAAAACTTGCAAAAACACGTTTTGGTTCTCTCAAATATTATGCAAATTGATATGAAGGTTCGAAACATTATTTTAAAGGTAATTTTTAATTTGCAAAACTTCTGCCATTTTTTAAACTTTTTAAAGGAAGGTTTCACTTAATATTTAAAATTAGTATGATTCCGGTTGGAAAAAGAGGTTGCAAACAAGGGATATTATTTACAATGAAGCACTCGACATGTCTTTCAGTTTGCACCACGACATATTTTTTGTAGAAGATAATTGTTTTTAATTTCTTTAATAATCTTCCAGACTCCAATAGCTTCATAATGTTCAGGGTTTTAAAATCAGATTTAGCTTTAGTAACGTGTCTTTTCAAATTTTGATAACGTTTGGGATTTTGTTAGAAAAATTGAATGTATTCAGTCACTCGCAATTACAGACCTCGAAACCATCCAGCGCAGCGTCACGAACGACGTCTGATTTAATGATATACAGGCTGCACTCACCTTTGATAAAATAAAATGTAACGTATTAACGACTGATCGTGGGCGAAGAACATCGCACGGTTTCACGTAAGTGTGTATGCGGAAGCTGATGATGAGGTCAGGCAGCTTGCAACCTGTACAATTAGGTTGCTTCTGATTTAGATTCGCATTTGATTTATTGATGTGATTATGCTAGATATCACAGACAACAAGCTATCAAGTGGTGATCGATTATATGCTAATCGCATTGTGCGATTTGGGACTCTCAGAGGATAATGACATGACCTTGGGATAGAGAAGATTATGATAATGACGTGTGGTATTACGGAGAATTGTAGGTACTGAAGGAGTCTAATTCCAGCAATTAAATAATCCAGAAACTAGTCCAGAGAAATGAGTTCAATATTAGAGCAAATATGATGGTGTTTCATAGCATGCATATTCCAGATTCGAGCGCAGTGAGGTGTTAAATAAGGCCATATTATTATGTTGATTGAATCAATTTACAACGTCGATGATTTTTAATGATAAAGCCTATACAATTATCTGTAAGAGAATGTCGCTGGTGAATTGATATGCTCAATAAATAGCTTTTAATAAAAAAATACAAATATCTTTTCATGACATTGACCTCTTTAGATTTTTATTGATAATTTATAATCACGTAATTGTTGCTTTAGTGAAAAAAATATAATATTACATGTCCTCACATTTAAACTTAGAATTTTAGTTACGGTAGATTGAAGACTTTTACAATCAGAATAAGTTTTGCTTATAGTAACGTAATGTAATGGCTAACAATTAAGTTTTGGTTAATTTTATGATAATGAAGACAAGGGGCCCAAGTACTGATCCTTGCGGAGCCCTTGACTAAGATATAATTGCAGTAAGACTGGAAATCATGCGGTATCACACAAATTGCCTTTTGTGTGACAAGTGACTGAAAATGTATGTAATTGATTTAATTAGGAAACCAAATTAGTCTAATTTGTTTAGAAGATATCATGATGGTTCAGTAGGTAGGTATATCGCTTCCGTGATATTCCGTATGCATATTTTCTAAAGAAAAGGATGTAAATAGATAAAATAGGGAAAATAAAATTAATATTAATTAATTAGGTAATAAAATATTAATAAAGTTAACATCAAATAATATTCGATTAATTGTAAAACTGTTCATTGTAAACGTGTTTATATATTTCTGGGAGTATATTTACCACAACATAAAAGCCGTGTAAAATCTATTATAAGACGTATTAAATATTCATACAAAATGGTCAGAAAGAGCTATGTTAAATATTTATACGATTTCTTTACTGTACCGCAGGACCGCGATTCTAAGCAGTGTCATATATACTGAAGAAGGCATATACGAGTACACCCAATTGGATGTTCATCCATTACCGGCGCTCTATCCTGAAACTTTGGCAAATAAACGGAAACGGCCATATATACCTACTATATTGTTGGCATCGGTGGGATACATAAAAGTTTCAATCAAAACATATTTTCATATATATATATACATGAGGTCCCCTCTCATATAGCACGCCCATTTGTATAGGTTTCACTTGCGGTGAAAGCGAAATAGTTCCATATTAACGGATCCATATTAACATAAAATTCGGATGCAACCTTCCACGCTTAAAGGAGAAACTTCGGCTGCTGAACCTATCATTGAATATGATGACTACCTACGAAGAAATTGGCAAGTACAACATAATCCATGAATATATTTTGTCAGAGCTGGTCAAATATTTTAAAAAAGTATTTAAATATTAAATACTTTTCAAAATATAAAAGTATTTAAACAATACATACCAAAAGGAATTAGTTAGGTTAAAGTAAGTATTTAAACACTTTCACAATATTTAAATATTTTGTGACACTGAAATATTATTAAAGTTATTTAAATATTTTCAAAGTATTTAAATACTTTCAGAATATTTAAATACTTTGATAACTCTGATATATTATTAAAGTATTTAAATGATAAACACTTTCACGGTTCTTGGGTCTGACAAGTGTTAAGGTAGATAGACTGTTGCTTTTCACGGACTACCCGGTTATATCTTTAAAAAATGCAGTTTTATGAATTGTGAATAAATTATTGCAGTTGATTAGCTGAATTCTGCACACTTCACTTCCATGCATGTCTTGACAAGTTCAGAACCTGCCTGATACACCTATTTCATTTTGTTTGAAAAGTGTATTTAAATACTTTTGAGTTTGGAATATTTAGGATTCAAATACTTCTGAAGTATTTAAATACTGTCGGAAAAGTATTTAAATCCTCTTCAGTTATTTAAATACTTTAAGTATTTGAATACTTCCATGATCATTTGCACAAATACTGAGTAGTAAATACTTCAAACAGTATTTGTAAGTATAACTATAAATACTTAGTATTTATAGCCAGAAGTATTTACTTCTATTTCAAGAATTATTGTTTACCCCACTTTACCACAAAATGTTCGATGGTATTAGGAAATTTAGGCATCCGAATGAATGCCAATGAGGCCGATGTGACACGGCCGAGGTACGTGTAAAATGAATCCCTAATATTTTTAAGGGAAACATTCTTATTCTGCATCACATTCACCATCCAATTGTTTTATAATATGACGAGAGGTATATAGTGCGATCAATATTTTGTTATACTACCTACATGACAATGTCCATAATGTGATGGGCGATGTATATAAAATCATTTGTTTTTCATTAAATTCCTGGAAATCGGTTATACTTGACAACGCTGTTAAAAATGCGGTAGCAGGTGTGAAGATATCGACGTATATTTGTTTGAACATATTGTTGAATATATAAAGTAACACTGGAGATAAAGAGTGAGAAAGTATTATCTATAGAGAGAGAGAGAGATTTTATATTTTTGAATTATATATGAATATATATGAACATGGGAGACTATAACTCAAGGTGAGGTTCAAATCAAGCTATTTATGATCTTATAATTAATTTATATTTACTTTGAAATTGTTTTCTTTGTATATAAAATGTTAATCTTTATGAATGATGTTAATTTTGTTATTTATTTTAAGCTGCTGTCTTTTATATTTGTTTAATTCTCGGTTTAATTATATGAAAGATAGTTTACAATTATTAATGTACAATGTTTATTAAAAAAATATCACAATAATCCTATATTTACAATTTGAAATACTTCAAATCGTAATCAGCAAGTACCCTAAATTGGTCTGAGATAACTTATGCTGATACATAGATAGAAATTTGATAACCACAAATAATTGTTTATAATATGATCTATAATACATATTATTATGTTTTCACTTACGTACGAAGCACTGATTTGGTTTTTTTAATCGATTTCCCACATCCGACTGCTACAATGATGTGCTTCGTTGTTTATTCTTGATACGAACTGCTTTATGTATTCCTCATTTACTTGTATTCTTCCACTTGACAGGAGAATACAAGATGTATCACTTTTGGATCTCAATATTAGTTAAAGTGCACTGAATGTGATTTTTAAAACACTGAATATCGAAGAAATAATTATATAAAATATCACCATTTAAAAAGAAATTATATAATTTAAAAGGGGTTTTGTGATTGCTTACACTTGAGTTGTTAATAGTGCGTGCTTTCCCCTTTATGGTTTATCAATAGTAACTTTGCCTTTGTTTGACATATCTAAGAAACTATGTAAGTATCATATCCTGTTACATTTTGCTTTATGGTATTACCAATTCTTAACCAATGACAGTTTACCATATTATGTGATTTTTTATTGTTATAATACCCTTCTACTATAATATAACATCTTATATTTATCTTCTATACATATCTCAAATTAAAAAGATTTTAATTTATTTGCTTTAGTAAAATATTTAATATGAACTTTTCTCTAATTGGCTATGAATTATATAATCTCGATCTTAATATTTTCATTATTATATTTATGTGCAACTAGTTTCATACTTCTTCTCTACTTAGTGTGAATACTATCTCTATTGAATATTTTAGTTATTAATTTTCAATCATCTGAAATAACTTTATTTCGAAATTTCACTGATTATTTCGATTATTTAATGCAATTTTATGGTTGCCATGCTGAAGCTTACCACGTATAGTCACCTATTTATTATTCCACTAAGCTACGTACATTTTGCTCTGTCTCTTTTTAGCTTAATGAATTTTATATTACATACCTATGATATTGTTTTATCTTTTATTGTATTATTTCTATACTAATCAACTTTTAATTTCAAATTCTTACAATCTTCCGACCTAGTTTATCCAGACGCTTTCACTTGTTCCCTTTAGTGTTTGTCTTTTGGCATCGATCGCCTTTCTCTAGAGTTCTAGACAATCAGACGTTTTCGCGTATATTCATAGAATGCCCAACATGTTAGAACAAGGAACGATGGAGAATATAATGTAATATTAATATTTCATCACTATTTAAACTATTAAACATATAAAACAATGTCCATATAGTTCAACGTATAAAGTTATAAGGAAAACGTTGCAGGCTTCGTTTTATAAACGGAAAATTTATTAATTCGAATATCGATTCCCGAATATTAATAAACCATGTCGAACAGCTAAATTGCATGCAGAAAACGAGTTAAAAGAAAATTTTCAACCGCTGAGATTCAGTGATTTGGATTTTTTTGTCTATTACTATTAATAAACAAATAACGACAAAATCGCACTCTTCACGATTAAATCAAATAAGTCGAAGGGCAAAATCTCAGCCAAAAAACGAGTAAAAAAAGACTTCGGAAAGCTTGGCTGCCCTGCTGGAGATTCCGTAATTTCGAGGTTTTTTGTTTATTATTATCAATAAATAATTAAGGACAAAATCGCACTCTTCACGTAAATCAAACAAGGCGAACAGCAAAATATCGGCCTGAAGGAAAAACAATTCCAATCCAAAAAGAAATAAACAAAAAACCTCGAAATAATAAATATAATACACAAAATAAACAAAATAATAAACAATAGTAAATAAACAAAACCACAATAAACAAAACAATAATAAATAATAAACCAAAAATAATAATAAACAAAACACCTCGAAATCACGGAATCTCAGCAGGGCAACCGAGTTTTCGACTTGGAAATTTTTGTTCGACTATTTTTCAGATTGAAATTTTGCTGTTCGACTTGGTTGATTTAATCGTGAAGAGTGCGATTTTGTCGTAATTTGTATATTAATAGTAAGAGACAAAAAACATCAAAATCACTGAATCTCAGCGGGGCAACCGAGTTTTTGGGTCGAAAATTTTTTTACCTCGTTTTCTGCATTCTTTTTTGCGATTTTGCCGTTATTTGTTGATCGATAGTAATAAACAAAAAACCTCGAAATCTAGGGTTCTCAACCGAGCTTCTCTCTTGAAAAAGTCTTTTTTTCGGGTGGATTTTTGGCGTTTTGGAGATTTTCCCGTTCGGCTTGTTTTTGTTTATTAATAGTAATAGACAAAAACATCAAAATCACTTTCTAACTCGCTTTCTGCATGCAATTTTGCCGTACGACTTGGTTTATGAATTAATATTCGGGAACTTGATTTATATTCGGGAATCGATATTCGAATAAATAAATTTTCCATTTATAAAACGAAGCCTACAACATTTTCCTTATTATAACCATTAGTCAGCGGCAAAAATGGCAAATTTTAAGCTAACTTGTTTTAATTAATATTTTATATATGTGATCTGCTAACTCCAAATGAAGTTAACAGGGTACCCGATATAAAAAAAATTAAAGAGAGGCAATTTTTTTCTTTCACGATTAATTAACAGCTAAAAAACGGCAAATGTTTATGCCATAGCGAGATCGATTTGCAAAAGTTGACCTGCTAACTTTATGTACATCATAAAACAGAAATGACAGCATCAATAAGTAATAGTACATTTAATTTATACTAAATGCAAGAAAAAATATTTCTTATAAACAATTATTGTATTCATAGTCATAAATAATAAATTATTTAACAATTAATTAAAAAAATATGACTTTGAACAAAGTATTGAATTTAAATTGTGCAAATTAAAAAAAATCAATTTTTTTATTTATGTATTTATATTAAAATCATATTTTCATTTTTAATTTTTAAAATCCATTTGCCAACCCTGTTCGCAAAGTATATTTCTGTATGCTTATCTCGTAGTTTATCCTAAAGATCCAATTCATTCCTCGACATTGATCGTTGAAATTGATTGATAAATTAATTAGCAAACATATCAGTATAGGTACATATAAACATAAAAATAGTAAAATAAAACTAAAAATATTCCTTAAAAATCCATAATGATTCAACGACACACAAGCAAAATAAAATGTTGTCCGAGGTATTTCAAGAGCGAATGCCATCCGGCTTCTTTAAAAGCCCCATCCTCTTCAAACTGGATAACACGATTGTCTTTTACAAACAATAAATGCCGAGTTCTCTGAATTATAAGCCTTTCAGACAACGTCTATAAAATGTGCCAGTTTGTGAATTTTATCAACAGCCCATTTCTTGTGGCTTTTACAAAATTTATTAGACTTTTACTTTCTGTCAACACGCAGGGGGTGCTTTTCTATATTTTGGGTGAATTTTCATTAAAACGAAATTTAAGGAAATTAAGAACCAACATTGGTTTAGCACAAGAAGAATAAAACTTCCAAGAACATTTACTGTCAAATAAATCGCACTAAAAAATTTAGTATACATTTAAAATTTAACTACTTGAAGAGGCGAGGTTCTAAAACATTCGCAATGATTCGAAAAAACACTATGTATGATCAGTTAACTGCAGCGATGTATGATCAGTTATAATATCACAAGAGTGAGAACAAATTGAAAGTAATTTGATAGAATATTGCTAATTAAGTATTTAGAAATGATCTGGATACTTATTTTCTAATTTATGGATTTCTCGTGTGGTACTCTAATTATTTTTTGTTGATACAATGAAAAACACTTTCTACACAGGGTGTTTTACAAGTTCTATGACAAACTTCGACAGCTGGTGGCTGGGTTAATTAAAAAAACATATGAACATAAGTCCAAATTAGGTTTTTGTTTAGAAGTTATAAAAACTTAAAACCACTTAACTCAACACTTAGATTTGTTTTAGCACAGTTTCAAACAGAATGGAATTTAATTTGGTTTTTTAATTGCTCGACATAATCCAAAACAAAGCTAATACTGGTAGATAGATTACCTACTACTGTTATTACCTACCTATTATACTTAAAGATCTAAATAAATGGGGGAAATTATGTTCTATTATTAACATTAACACATTGCTATGCAAACATGTAAACCATCGCCATTTGACGGATAAAGTAGTAATAAATATGCGAGCCAAACCCGTAATCCAAAGAAACAAATATTAAGCGCTGCATTATAAATATCGACATACTGTTGATATTTTATCGTTCTACGCAGCGCTAAATTATCACGTGAGCTGTTGTATAACTTTAAAATGCCCTCAATATACCAAAATACATAACCAAATACGCAGCGAGTATATATGCTACGATAAACGTTGCATTTCACAATGCAATTTAATGAAGCTGTTGGCTTTACATCAGAATACAGAATATACATTATACATTGTATACGTTGCTCAAATTAAATAGGTTCACAAATTGTTAGCAATAATTGTTGTTTTAGGAACATGTTCAGTAAAATGCGGATATTTCTTTCATTATGTTTTTCATATACATATTAAATCACTAAATAATATTTTAGATACCCCCGAAGTAACTATTATAGTAAAGTGCATAGGTAAATTTTAATGTTAAGAGTTTTTTCCGTCTCCTAGAACCCTTCAGAACGATGTGCGAATTATCTACTTAAAAATTTTCACATTTTAATTTCTCATTGACAAGAAGAAGTTTCAGTGACACTTTTATTGCAAATAAGATTCATATAGTCATAATGTATTTTGTGTATTTATTTTTATAACTTAGATATTTGAGGTAGATACCAAATTCGTAGCACTTTTACCCTCAATTCCAATTATAGTTGATTCCTCGAGCCGTGTGTTATACTTTTCCGCTACTGACCTGGTATGATTACTATTCATTAGTTCCATATTAATTTTGGTTTCTTTCTGTTATATTTTAGATGAGACGAGCAAAGTCTTTCAATCTCTCCTTGACAAATCTCTGTGTGTTATTTTTTTTAAGTGTTGATTTATATGACTGATTTCCACTTCCACTAAGATTTTTAGCTATGATTTCGTATGATTTTTGACTAATTTATTGTTGATGGATTAAACAGCCACTCTCAAAATTCATCAATACTTTTTCAGAAAAATCATCAGAACTCTACAGGCGAATATGCATATCAAGATATCAATATTTCTTTTTAAGTAAATAATGGCGACTATTGATTGTCACTAGTTCGGTTTCGATAAATATTAAATTTAAAAAAAATACAATGGAAAATATTAACTTTAACATCGGCACTAGTTTTGGGTGCCATTTTGAACTACGAAAATTTATTTGCACTAAAGTTTACGGAATAAAATTTAATCTGTAAACTTTGGTAGTACCTACTACAAGTCAAAGAAGATTTTAAGCTTTTAAGCGTTGCTCTACGATAATTCCTCGACTAAGGAAACAATTTTTTGGAAATCTTTTTTTACAAAACCTGAAATTTTTTAGTAAGCGTGCAAAATATAGCATTTTACCAAATAACAAAAATAAAAAACGTGTTTTTTTAAAAAACACGTTTTAAAAAAAAATTTTAACGGTTTTTTCCATTTTTCTCTGTCACTTTGTCATTTTTTTCGATTCGAGTTCAACTTTTTATTTTATTAGCGATAAATATTTTTTTTTACTTTTACGATTTTTGTTTGTTAAGTAGGCCATTAAAAGTTTTGAGGAATAAAATGCTGTCTTTCTTAGATTGCCATTTTCGACACTACCATTGTTTTTTATTCTGTTAACAATTGTTTCAAAATTAACTGGGTTTTTGAAGATTTATTGGACTATTAACTGATATTTATAAAACTCGAGTTCATACCTACGTTGTGCTGTATTTACTACATAAGGCCATTACAAAATGTGCAAGAAATCGATAGACACATAGTTATAAGCGAAAAAATCAAAAAGGGTACTTTCTACATACGCCCCTGCACCCCGCTCACATCCTAGGAGCAGGAGACTTTTGTATATTCAGAGCTGAGACGTACTCGAGTACAAGTACTTAAAATTGTTACTTAAGTACTGTTTCTGGTACTATGTATCCGACTACATCCATGCGAAGATACTCGTTACTCGTACACGAAACATCTAAACTTATTTACTTGTACTTGTAAAATCATGTACTTGAGTACTTCGCAAAGTACTCAAGTACATTTAAAAGCACTCCAGTACATTGAAAAGTACTCCAGTACATTGAAAAGTACTCCAGTACATTGAAAAGTACTCCGCAGTACCTTGCGAGGTACACCTTGAAAGTAATCGATTGTATAATCAATATTTTCAGCTGCGTGCTAAAAATTTTAATGACCGCGAACGTTAATGATAGCTCATCTGTGCGTCTCCATTAAATTTGGAGTTTGGTGCTTTGTGATTCTTGCTTGACATACAGCTGAAGTGAAGTCTATGAGTTATCTATGTTTTTATGATGTCTGTTACCTTATTCTGTGCTGCTACCATCATAAACAACAGTCCTCGGCGTCATGCCCTTACAGACGAAAATTTTGAGGAGTTCGTGGTGTTGAAAGCCAATAAAATAGGCAAATTTTAAACCAGAATAAAATTACCAGAAATGGTAATATTGATTAAATGGTAAATGGTAATGTTTCAAGAATAGAATATAAATTTATTTTAATACCAATTTTTTTTTTGTTTACTTTTTGTTTTTGCTTTATTATTATTACAAATATAAATAATATTAATAAATGACTAAATACACTTACACACTTATTTATTGTCATTATCATTATATTTATATGACATCGTTCATAAGATAGTTGTATTTATTTACATATTAACATATTTTAGTTCTGTTCAATTATTGCCAGTTGTACTTTTTTTACTGTAACTTTTTAAACATGTTCCTGCTCCACCGCATGCGCCATATTATTGTACCCAGGACCCAGTACTCGAAAAATTGTACTGGAGTACTCAGAAGCAGAAACAATTTTACTCGATACTCAAGTACATTTTAGCTATACTATATATACCCAGCTGTGAGTATGTTTACTTTCCAACTAGTCCAAACGAAGTCCCAGTCAAAAATAGTGTTCCACTATTTCGCTCTACAATCTTTCGTCGACTGGACTGTATGTAAAATTTAGTGGTTACCTTTTTTCAGTGGCATCCGTCCGATCGCTGTTATCGATGCTCTTGTAAAATCGATCTCGTAAAATACACAAATAATGTAGAAGCATCTAAAAAGTGAAAACCCTCTATCACTTTTAATTTACTATAAAATATGTAAAATATTTTCATTCTTCCTATAAAATCTGAACGTGATATTTAGGGAAACACTCAGATGGGGTAGAAAATATGGGTATTTAAATTATGTAGACCCTTCGAATTTATAGTAAACGAATTTGCATTTATTGGTATATATTCCGAATATGTAAACTATAGGGGAAGAAAATCCAGAAGGGCTTATGATGAATTCACATCTATTCACTCTGAATTATTTATAAAGTTTCTCGTTTCTATATATTTTGGAGGCTTTTTTTTATACACGATTCTATTTGCATACATCATTATCATTACCAAAAGTTTGATTTTCAAGTAGTTTTATTTTTTACTTGAAAGGTCGAGGTATGTAAGGCAAAAATATGGTATGAATTATTATTATTATTATTATTTAGAGGAAATCCGTAATAGTGCAAGCATGTACCGTGTAAATCCAGTAATAGACACCATTAATCATTGACGCATGTCAATAACAAGCTAGAAAGGAATTCCAGAAATAATACTGGCAACACTGTTACAATGTCTACATTCTAGCAGTACATACAACCGCAAATCGCTTGAACAGCCATTTAATGACATACATGTCAATTATTGGATTTATATGTTTTCACATTCCCGTGTTTGACATTAGTTATTTCTAGGTTATACCCTCTTTATTTTACAAGATTATTTACAGAGAGCATTATTCGAACTTATTTGATAGTACAGACGCATCAAAATTAAAATTTATTCAAACAGATAGGCATAATGATTTTTTTGTATTTGCTTACCTTAACTATTTGATGAAAATATTACAACTAGCAAAAACGCGGCAAAACATGGGAACACATTCCACGTTGATACAACGTTGCCAAATAGTTGTAAAGATACATAATATGTTTGTTCACTGCTTTTGTCATAATGGCTGTATAATTGTGTATATACGTACTAAGTATATGTCAATTTTCTTTTTAAGTATACCTGCTACTGTTATATACAATTCTTTTTTTTTGAATTATTAATTTGACATGTAAACATGATTTTTTATGTATACATGAATAATAAAGTCTAAAATAATTTAAGTATTTATATCGTTAATAAATATGGTTTTATTTTCAACCCGATAATGCTATGGCGATATTCACATCGAGTGTAGTAAAATAATTAGCAGAAAACTGGAAATGTTTCTTTTTCACATCGAAGGCGATTGTTGCAATCCTCTTCCAGACTAGCGCATTCATTATATTTTAATTTAATCGCACATGGGATAGTCATTAAAATACATGTTGAAGTTAATAATACTAATCGCTACATGCCATTATATCTTCTTTCTGGTAATAAATAGCACATGTTCTAGATATAAATTACTATAAGTAAAAATGAACATGTGAATTAATAATTAAAATAAGTTGTAAGCAAGTATGCGCTCAGCTTATATCGATACTCAGCTATTAATATTATTGACAAACGTTCGATTATACATTTATTATGGCACGATTCTGTTATATTTTCCAACTCTCGACACCGTAGGTGGCATAAGGATTTAAATAGAATATTAATTGTGGATGGTAGACGGAAATGGTGTATATATATATATATATATATATATATATATATATATATATATATATATATATATATATATATATATATATATATATATTGAGATAAACGAATATCCAGAGCCCGAATATAGAGGTAAAACACAATAAACACGTTAAATTATAAAGTAATATGTGTACAGAGATTCAATCTATAAAGTCCCAACTCAGTTGCGAGCGCAAACATCTCTACACATCGCATAGACCAGGTACGAGAAATCATCTGATTGGCCAGTGTGTAAATTAAAAATATTAAAGTCATTTATCAGCGCAAAATTCTAAATCCAACTTAATCGTAATAGACAAGTCCTAACAAACATTATGGTATATTACACTAACATAAACTCGGTATATTTGGACGTAAAATTGTAAATGAGTTACATCAGTATAGGGGTTCGGGATTATAATCCCGAAGCAAAACGTTTTGAGGTACAGATGGGTACAGGTCACTGTATTATGAACATTGAAACGAATTTGTGGAGAGTGAATATTATGTGTAAATCCTATGGAGAATGAAGAATTAAAATATTTAAATCAATAATTAACAACATTTAAGGTACACCAAATAAATAAAATAATTAGCTGCAATATGATTGGTCACAGTATATGAGAGTAATATAACATAACACTCGTTGTCAAGGAACTTCGATTGTTTAAAATGGAGAAACTTCCGTAGAAACGGGTAACAAAGCTTAAGTGTCCAGTAATTTTGTAAAATATAATAGTTAAAATCTACGTTAAATAAGAAATTTTGTGCTATAATAGTGAGATAGCAACGGGTAAATAATTCGAGAGAGAATTAACCAAGTTTTAGTGTGATTTGACTAGAAAATATGATCTTTCAAGTACGGCGTTCCCAAGGAGAATATTAGAGATATAAAACAGTGATTTAAGGTAGCAGAAGAAGCAGGGAACACTTCAACATAAACAATGTAAGCAGATCATAAAAGTTTTATTAAAATTTAAATCAATTTACATAAATAAACAAGCTACGGGTCAAGAGTAGCTAATATCCAGTACCACCACTAGATGGCGGCAGGTGAGCTTGCTGAGTAAGCAGTTTTCTGATTAAAAGTACGAGACCATTCCGAGAGAGGGGTGCAGTTGTTGGTGTAGGTAACAATTTAAATATTTGTCATTATATTTAAACTATCACAATATATATATATATATATATATATATATATATATATATATATATATATATATATATATATATATATATATATATATATATATATATATATATATATATATATATATATATATATATATCTTTATCTTCTAATTTCTTTGCTATCTCTATATATTTTTGGAGGGTTTATCTTGGGATAGTAGCAATAAAACGATTGATTATATTACTTGACGTTTCGGTCCCATTTTTGGGCCTTTTTCAAAAAAGGGACTTTACACGTAATGTAATACAAAAATTCTTACGTATCATATGTAGAAAAGTGTGAATTGTTGATATTATAACTAAGCATATCTATAAATAATCATATTGTACAATAGATGAACTATAATTGAGTTATAATAACGCTAGAAATCACTTAGCGTATAGAGATTTCTCGTTAAAGTATTGTACAACAATTGTAACAATTTAGTAGGTATTAAATACCTACATATATATATGTATCAAAATATATCATATATGAATAAAGAAAAGAAAATGATACTATATATTAAATAAGAATTAGAAATGTAAAATGTAGATATAGTAGACATAGTGAATGTAAAGATGTTAAGCATACATAAACTCGATAACTAATGTGAAAAAGTGAATGGTATAGACATATAGTATAAAGAATGGTATATGGCATAGACTTTATTATAAAAAGAAATCAAGAGAAAACAAAAAGGGGGGAAACCAAGAAAGAAAATAATAATTCAAAAAGAAAAGCGGATGCCAGGGAGAAATAAGAAAAAGAGATTGCAGATAGAAACAAGGGGTGAAGATTAAAAGAATTGTTGAGTTGCTGAGAAACCATATAGACGGGGTATGCTGAAAATTAATACCAATTAGCCGGACAAGAGCAAAGTTGTGAAAATAAAAGCATAAGAAGCAACGTTAGGCAAATTTAAGGTACCTTATCATACCATAGAATGTTATCATATCGAATGTAAGTCATGACTATAAAATGAGATATCAAAACTTTTGAACAATTATCTAGATTATCAATGGCTTATCTTCATAAAAGAACAATTTTTAAATAGAGCTCATAGATATAACATTTATAGTAAACCAATTCGGAATTCCCAAAATTCTACTGTCATAAATGTCAATAATTAAATATTAGGTTAAGTAGCGGATAAATTTTTACAATAGTTCATTTACTATCATTTTCTATTCTCAACCACATTACAATATTCTATTTTGATCGTATGTATCTATAGTATCGTAGTTATCAAATTTATTATAAATAAATGTGTTATATGAAATCTATATATCTATGATATATATGATATATATCTATAGTATCGTGGTCATAAAATTTATTATAAATAAATGTGTTATATGAAAATGATATATATTGTATCATACAAGGATACAAATCTTGTTGATAAATATAGACGTGTGTACACAGTATTTCATTTTAACCCTAAAAATAAGTTGTCAAAGGGAGCTTTCACGGCCTTTTAAACGCAAGAAAACATTTTGCGAAGCAGGATATTAGCTGTCAATTGTGGATCGATTGTCGTTGCGCTCGTGCGACTATGCAGCCATTGAAATTCGCTCTTCTTTAAATATATTTACATAACCTCTACCCTCAATTTTAATCTGCCGTGGAAGAGGTGCATAAACTGCAATTTTAGTGACTAAAAATCGATACACTGTCGTCATTGGTACAACTATCTATTTTTGGTACAACTATCTATTGGTCATTGGTACAACTATTGTCATTGGTACAGCCTGTATGTATGCAATTTTTTGATGAAACAACAAATTTAAAAAGTTCAGCGAATTCACTACAAAATTTCCTAAAATTAAAAAAAATGATCTAAATTAGGCGACGGGTTCAAAAAATAATGTATTCCAAAGTTGGGCAAATCTTTTTGTGTTGCGTTAATTTTGTCCGCCAGTGCATATAAATATATACGTATTATGAAAAGTTAATAAATTATTTCTACTTTTCCATAAGTTAGATGATCAGCCAACATGTAACGTGACTCGTGAACTTAACTCCTTTACAGAGAAATTTCAGAGAAACGTGACAACGCAGGTAGCGGAAAACCAGTTTCTTGTCAGTGTACCGTTTTGACGTAAACAAAGTACTTATGCGCCGTTTTTTTTTGAGTGAAAGCGTAGTGAAAAATCAAATGTGTTTTAGTGTTAATTTGGTGATTACTGTTCTTTAAATCACGTGAAATACATGTTGGGATATAAAACGTGAATGTGACTACAAAAATCGGTAAATACGGCTTAAAATCGGTAAGAGGTAAACAAAACTCAACCTCAGTCCTCTAGCGTTTAGGTGCACTGTATATTATTAGTTATGTTTAGCCCTGTCTTTCACATTAGTTATCATGAGAGATACGTTTGTTGTCATGAGAGATACGTAAATTCGAGAACTTAAAGGTGAAGTTAAGTAAATTTTAAATATAACGAATAAATAATGTGTAGGTGTATTCAAATTCCCAAAAAAATATCCTAAGTTTGTACAAAACTTAGATTTATCCATGTCCCGGCTATTTGTTATGTATGTAGGTCTTATGTGGAAATATTAAAATTTGATTATTAAGAGTACCTAATGAAAATATCGCCTTACAATATTTTTTTAATAACTAAAAATATACAAGGCGTTTCCATTTGAAAAAAATCACACGTATAAATGAAGATACTAACTCGGTGAAACTTTGAAGCTTCGAAAGCATTTAATTGGTTGGTTTTCGAGAAATTAATACGTAAATCAACACATGGTCGAGTATGTTTATTTTAAAATCAGACTTCTTGTCGAGCGGAATGCGACGTTGCCATTTTCTCAGCACGGCTATCTTAGATAAAGGTGGCTATGGTTAACGTAAGGCCAAAAGTAACATATTTTTCAAAAAATATTTCGACATCAATATTATAACTCGCGAACAAGCGCAAGGTTTTATGAAATACAACGTTTATTTGTATAGCTAAACTTCATTTCAACTTTTTAAATCCAGCCAACATTTCTTTCGCTTGTCGTATTTCTAATATTTCTTTCTATATATAGACTAGAGCACGAGTTTAATGAGATCGTATCAGCGACTTACATATTTATATTATTTTTAAACTTTTGCTAGCATGCCGAGAGTCGAAGTTTATCTTCCGGTCTGGATTTTTAAGAAGTTTTATTCGCTCAACCCACAATAACAGTTCCTCCGTATTTGTCAAGGTGATTGAATCCGTCATCCGCTCTAATCGATCACATCTTCAAGTTCGCATATTCGAATTCCATTCCATTCGGAATTATATCTGCGATTTAAAATAATTTCATCTATTGGTATATGTAGGTATAAAAGCAAATTTGAATAAATATTTACGTAAATAACTAAATTTAAAAGTTAAATGTCGAATCTGCTATAATAAAACGTTTGTAGAGCGCGTATCAATTTGGTATTTAAGTGAATTAAATGGGATAGAGTAAATTTCGTTTCACGAGAATTCCAAAGCAACAGGTACCATTAACGGCATTAATAAAATATATCGAGTTTATATTTAATGTTTATTTATACATAGTATTTATATAAATGCCAACAAAGTGCTTCCGAATTTGCCTGTTTATTTACCGGATACACACATTAATATACACTTCTGGGCAAAATTAAAGGACCACTATTATAAATTAAAATTACATTATGACAATCTTTGTTTCAAGTGATAATAAATATGTATGTCGAGCTGAAAAGAATGATACCACATTCACAAACACAAAACGAAACAATTTACAATAAAAAAAATTGTATTCATTATTTCTAATTGGTACTTGATAAAATAACTCCTCACTTGGTGAAGATCAAATGAGTAGCATCTTAATAAAAAATATTTAGAAATATATATTAAAACTACTTATTTATTTAATTAACTTATCTTTATTAGGCTTTAAAACACCTTCTGACTGGAAAAATATATTATTAACCCGTCTTTAAACATAGTACATTAAGTACATAGGCCTATAACAAGTTATAGGCTATCTATAATCAATACCTTGGCGAATACCTTGGTAGAATTTTTGGATAAATATAATATATTAAACATGAAACAACTAAGCTTTAGAAAAAATAGGACTACTGAGGATGCACTATGAGAATTAACAAACAGCAGCAGAAAAACATTCAACATAGACGGAAATGTCTTACAATATTTCTCGCCATAAATTTTGCTAGATAGACTTGAACAGATTGGAATAAGAGGTGCTGCAATTAATACAAAATTACATAAAATTACATAAATAGAGGGGTACCGCAAGGCACCGCGTTGGGACCTATACATACTCTTCCTAATATATATTAACTCTATATAAGAAGCATATAATTGTATAAGAGGTATATAAGACAGAAATGGGTCTCACCAACGCATAAATGGCTAAATGGCTAAACCTAAATATAAATGCAAATAAATCATACTTTATGACATTCTCCAATTCCCAATAAATGCTGACCAGCCAATTGTATACTAAAAATACATAGTTCAGATTCACAAAATTACAAAATTAAATAAAATACAATATTTTGGTATTATTATTGATCAGCATTTGAAGTGGAATGAGCATATGCTATCTCTCGAAAAATTAGAAAACTGTATTAAAAAATTTATGCATTACGTGAGATACTAAATGTTAAAATTTTAATTACATATATAATACGCTGATTGTGTCTATAATACGATATTCTATTATTATATGAGGAGGATATATAAGGATATATTATTATATTATAAAGGGTCCGCCAATAAGCGCGCTCGATCTTTAAAATGAAATAAAGCAAGTTGTGTGAGAGGTATAAATGAAATTTATTTTTTGTTTGAAAGAGTATTCGAAGGCATTATGTATGGAAAATAATATCGGTCAAATGTCCACCTCGGCTTCGCTGGGTGGCGCGCATACGAGAAGTCCAATTTTCAATGACTCTGGCGCACAAATCGGGCTGTATTTCATCGATGGCGTGGCGTATGTTGACTTTGAGGGCATCAGTGTTTTGTGGTTGGTTTGCGTAGACCTGTGATTTAAGAAAACCCCACAAGAAATAGTCTAGTGGGGTTAAATCGCACGATCTCGGTGGCCAGTTGATGTCGCCTCCGCGCGAGATAACCATTCCTCCGAAGCGCTCGTGCAGAAGATCCATTGTGGCGCGCGCTGTGTGGCTCGTAGCGCCGTCCTGCTGAAACCACATATCCTCGACATCCATATTGTCGATTTCATGCCAGAAAAAGTTCGTTATCATGGATCTGTATCGTTCGCCGTTTACCGTGATGGACACACCATCGTCGTTCTCGAAGAAATACGGCCCGATGATGCCTCCGGCCCAAAATCCACACCAAACAGTTACCTTTGCTGGGTGCATTGCGACCTGGTGGACCTCCTGTGGATTGTTCTCGGCCCAATAACGGCAATTCTGCTTGTTGACATTCCCATTTAACCAAAAATGTGCCTCATCGCTGAAGATGATTTTGCGACCAAAATCGGGGTCGACTTCCAACTGCTCTAAAGCCCAATCAGCGAAGATACGGCGCTGTCTATGGTCGTTTATTTTGAGCTCTTGTGTCAGCTGGATCTTGTACGGATGCATGCCCAAATCCAGATGCAAGATTCGGCGAAGTGATGTTTCCGAAAGGCGGAGTTCCTGTGCGCGACGTGAAATTGACTGTCGCGGATTTTCACGCACACTATCGCGCACAGCGGCGACATTCTGGGCAGATCGGACGTTTCGACGACGCGTCGGTGTTGCCGAACCGGTTGCCTCGAATTTGTTAATCAAACGACGGATAGTCGACTCAGCAGGACGATCAATTGCACCGTAAAATTGGCGGAGCGCGCGGAACGTTGCTCGAACCGATGAATGATTTTCGTAATAAGTTTTAACGATTTGCACATGTTGCTCGCGGCTGAATTGGTTCATGGTGATTTGTGAAGATACACTGAATAATAACAACTGCGTTTGCCAACTCTACCACAAACAACATGGCCGCCATGAGCTGTCAAAAATCGAGCGTCCCTATTGGCGGACCCTTTATAATGCCTATTTGAATCGAATTTTGTTCACAATTTCATGGGTTTTAATTTTTTTGCACGAACCCTAATTCTTTATCTAAAATAAAAGTAGCCTAAGTTGCTCCTTATAACAACAGCCATCTACCAGTGAGAGTCTCGTCAAAATCGGTCCCCCGTTTCGGAGTTTAGTCGGAACAAACAAACAAACAGACAGACAGACCGACAGACAGATCAGACAGACAGACCAGTCAGACAGACCAGACAGACAAACAGACCAGACAAACAGACCAGACAGACAGACCAGACATACAGACAGACAAAACATTTTAAAAAATGTTCTATTGTTATAAGTACCGTATCATATGCATTTGGTAAAAAGCCGTTGTTATTTTGACATTACAGACACTTCAGTTTTATTTATATGTATTGATTTTACTAGTAACTACATTACAGCATCTATATTTCATCATACTTTGAATAAAATGGATGTGACACAAGATATCCAAAATCAGTCAAATTTGTTTTTTCTAATTTGTTAGTAGATGTCTATATTATGTTTACTCCCGAGACAGTGTTACGGTACACTATAAATTGATTTACTATACTGTAAAACGACACTTTTACTTTATTCATCAATATCATAGTTTTATGTAAACGATTTTTAAACGAATACTATAAACACGCATATGTTTCTTTTGTAATCAAGGTATATGCGGATCGTTTATTTACTAAACGTTGTTTATATAGATATATTATTAAACGGGGCAAAATCTTAGAAGAAACACATGAATAAAAATACATTTCTATCAAAATGGTTAAATTAATCGAAAGTTCCATTTGTTAAAAACGACACTTGATTTATTTAGCAGTATCATAGCTTTATATAAACGATTTTTACACCACCTATGATAAATAACCTACACTGAGCTCGTAAAGTTTGGAATAAATTCAATTAATCGTTATTGAAGGATTTTCACAGGAAATCCTCGGACACGTCAACCTTATTTTATAAAATGTCACTTTTTTCAGCCATCGATTTTTTTTTTGTTTTGTTCGTTTTTGAGCTATGACGTCATCGACAATTTTTTTAAATGACAACCCATATTTTTTTTCACGGATTTCGATAGAGCACATTTTTCTGAGTGCGAATATGTCAAAAACATAGTACCTTTAACATTAAAGTTTTCGAGATATTCGGTTGCAAAGTTTATAAAATGTACCATGGCACCATGCATAAGCTATCGGGCGGGTCAAGATTTTTAATAGCTTATTGATTCTAATAGCTTATAGCTTATTACATTTTAAAAGATTAAGGAGTAATATTATTTATTTTGGTAGCTTTTCGAACATTTTGAAAGATTTGGGAGTAATCTGTTTAATTTTTTAACAACAATTTAAACAAATAAAAAAATATTTTAACAAATAAATGATAAATAATTAAAGTAAAAAATAAAATCAGAGTAAATTTTCAAAGTGACCTCCATTCACTTCCTGGCAATATCCCATCCGCCACTGAAACTCCTGCAGAACCTTACCAACAGTATCGGGTTGAATGGTTCGAATTTCATTGCGAATTCTGTCCTTTAATTCTTCGATGGTATTTGGTCTATTGAAATAGACTTTGCTCTTTAAATAGCCCCATAAAAAGTAGTCTAGGGGAGTGAGATCTGGAGATCTAGGGGGCCATTCGATAGTTCCCCTGCGACCAATCCAATGGTTAGGAAATACATGGTTTAAATAATCGCGAACGATCACTGCAAAATGGGGTGGTGCACCGTCTTGTTGGTACCATATCGTGTGATGGGGCAGATCTGGATCTACGTCATTTGGGTAAAGTACCGCAAGTGCAGGGACTAAGTCGTCTCTTAAAAATTCTAAATATATTTCACCTGTTAATACGCCTTCAAAGAAAAATGGGCCCAAAATACGATTACCTACAATACCAGCCCAAACGTTAACTTTTTGTGGAGACTGGCTACGAGTTTCCATTTTCCAGTGTGGATTTTCAGGAGACCAATATCTACAGTTTTGCCGGTTAACTGTGTCGTCGAGATAAAAGGTAGCCTCATCAGAAAAAACAATATTGCGTAAAAATCCGTCGTCATCAATCAGGCGTTGCAACATGGTTTGGCAAAACTAACTGTAACCTACGGTCAGGATCATCTTCGTTTAACTCTTGGACCAAAACCACTTTATACGGATGCCATTTGTTCAATTTCAAATATTTCAAGACGGAGCTTTGAACTATTCCGTTGTTTGCCGCCACTTGGCGGGTGGGTAAATGGGGATTTTCTTGAAGCTCTAGTAGAACATTCAATTTAACATCTTGTTGCACTGGTGGACGACCCGTTCTAGGGCGATCTCTCGTATGACCCACTTCTAAAAACTTTTGTTCTATTTTGCTAACGGTGGACTGTGTAATTGGTTCTCTGTTTGGATATTTGTTGTTAAATAAACGGCAAACTTCTACTTGTGTGCGAGCTCTGTCCCCGTAACCGATCATCATCAAAATTTCGATTCTTTCCCTTTCACTCAAACGACGGACCATTTTTAAATAAAATGAATTATGATGGAATAATGATTAATCAACTTACTTAATGATATTATTCAACTGATTAAAACACAAACTTGCGAGGAAAAACTTCAAAATTGTGACAACTGTCAAAACTGTTGTTTTTCCTGCGCTTTCTTGATAAATGATTAGCATTTGGTCATCGCTTGTATAATTCATTCTTAAAACTTTGCAACCGAATATCTCGAACACTTTAATGTTAAAGGTACTATGTTTTTGACATATTCGCACTCAGAAAAATGTGCTCTATCGAAATCCGTGAAAAAAAATATGGGTTGTCATTTAAAAAAATTGTCGATGACGTCATAGCTCAAAAACGAACAAAACAAAAAAAAATCGATGGCTGAAAAAAGTGACATTTTATAAAATAAAGTTGACGTGTCCGAGGATTTCCTGTGAAAATCCTTCAATAACGATTAATTGAATTTATTCCAAACTTTACGAGCTCACTGTATATAACACGCACGTGTTTCTTTTGTGCCTCGAATTTGTAACTATCTAATAATTGTGTATTTATTTAGAAATATTAAAACATTTGTAAAAATATTAAATATTAGTGATCGGTGGATTTGAGCACCAACATCCTTGAAAGGGTGTGTTTTTTGGTAATTTAAGTTAAATGAGGAATCTGCTGTATAAAAAAAGGAATTTGAGAAAAATACACGAGAAAACAAGTGACCAGTGTCTGATATTGTTTTCAGCTCATAAAAAAACACAATTCAACTTTTTGCGCTTTACTCAAGCTAAGCCAGTTACATCATGAAAGTCGGTTTCCTTCGACGCGACCGACGGATGTCGCGAACCACCTCCAACCTAGTGAACCATGCAAGATGCTAATCTTACAAGCCATGCAGAAAGTCAAAAACTGGGAAGATAAAGAAATCGGTTATCCGCCGCGCGGTATTAGTCGTCCGTTCTCTATACCCACCAGCTGTTGTGAACATCTGCCCTTCGAAACACATACTCAAATTATGTAGGTGATGAACAAAAGGACAGAAAGCGCAACAGTAAGAGACCTTCCGAATGTTTGCGTTTACCCGAGGACGGAAAGGCCTTAAGACGGTTATGAACAGTTTTCAGGATACCAATAAAATATTGTAAGCACAATTATCGCATCACGAACAACGTTGTCACGTCATGAAATATAAAAACCGTAATGCCGCAGACACTTGAAATTATCGCATGAAACGATGTCGATCGCGTCAACGTGCATTCAATTGGTCAGGGAGCTAATGCAGGGGTAACAAACCATACCCCTTTATTTGAGAACGATTTGTTTAGAATTGAAAGGCTCTTTCATTATAGAAATGCTTTCATTATAGTTTCCAAGGCTTATTTTAGTTATTTATGTACCTACTTACTGTCTATTAAATCGACGAAACTGCAATACAATTTTATGTTAGTTCAAGATATGGGACGCAACATATTGAACATTGTAAAAGGGGAAAATTTCAAACCAACCTGTTGATAATATAATTATTATTGACTACGCTGTCTAAAATCACGTTATAAAATCGTATTAGCATAAATAATACATTATGTAGTACATAATAATATGCATGTAATAATGTATATAATACAAAAGGGTTTTCCAATATGAACGATATGATTTTAAAATGAATATTTAATTTACATATAAAAAATCGCATTGCCACAGTGCAATTATCACTTTGACAGCGGCAAAAATTGCCGCATCAATATTCTTGGATAAAGATGTGACCTCGATAAGAGGGTGCCGAGCGGTATCATCGCTCTTTATCCGTAATATCTATGTAGGCCGAGACAGCCTCGTAAGGGGTAGCGCGCGTTTCACGTGACCCTCCCAACAAATATGATCAGTGCTTTTGCTTTTGACGCTCATGACTTTCTTCGCGGGTGGGTCAAAAGTTACCTGTGACAATTCAACTCGACGTTTTTCACCAAAGTAATTCAGCGTATGTAATAGCATATTACACTGACAATTCAACTGTTTTTCATCAATGTAATTCAGCCTGTGCAATAGCATATTCCACTGACAATTCAATTCAACGTTTTTCATCAATGTAATTCAGCCTATGCAATAGCATATTTATTACACTGACAATATTTACGTCAAATGAGAGGCAACAGATTATTCCAGCGAAAATATTTATGTCAAATAAACGTCAAAAACAATCAAACTGGTCCCAATTTGACTTATGGCATGTTTTTGTATTACTTGAAGTTGAATTTGCTACTTCTTGGAGAATTGTAGGTACTTAAATCGTTGTTACCAAACCGGTTCATTTTGTAAATTACACTAAGCGCACTACAAGAATTTAAATTATGTCAGATAAACGTCAAATAAATTATCGGCACACTAGCATTTAATTATATACTATTTGATTTTCTTACAAAATTAATATTCTTGTTTCATTGAATTGTCCTCCGAATACAACTCGTGCTCTTAGTTTTGCTTCAATTGTCATTCATTCACTACTCGTTGCTGCTGTTTCTGGAAAATTAATTACAGGCCCTTCGTGCTTTTTATTTTTTTCGTCACAGCAGCAACTCGTGGGAGCTGCAAACAGTCTGGCATCTGAAGTGCCTTGCTTATCCTGTTGACCACTTTGTCTAAACGTTTCTATTAATTTGCTGTAAACATGCTGTTCAAATCAGATTTTAAAAATTTTAAGAATTGAAATAAGTGTCTCACACGCCTCGATGTCAATAAGTTTTGTAGGCAATTTTCCGTATATAAAGAGCAAAATTAATTAAGCACTTTATTAGAAATGTCTTTAATAAATAAATTTAATAATAATAAATATATTAAAAACAGATAATAATTAGTAATGGCAATCACTGGTTACCTCTGTACGCCTTCATAATGACGTTTTTTCGGAGTTGCCATCGGTCAGGGCATTTCGACGTGGACTGTTGACAATAATTGTGACGCATGAGAACAACAACCGCTCCACTAAAGCAGATGTAAGGTCAACATTATTTTTTTAATGCTGGGATAATCATTGATGGAACTCAAACTACTCCTTTTCTCATCAAGAAATTTATACAGTTCCTTCTATTTTGGAAATTTTCATTGCTTCGATTTCGTTCGCAGTTTGAGACTTTGTGTGATTTGTTTGGATGAATGTTCTAGTTCATTTAAATCAAAAAAGGTCTTTTGTGGTATCACTTCAACCTCATGTATCCCCTGATTATGCGCAAATATCAAGGGTAGTTTCTCAGCAGCGCCAATCACCATCTTCTTCATAGCGTGAGGATCTAATGATTTATAGAACCGTTGGAGGTTATTGAGGCATGCCTTGGACAGGCCTAGACATGTTCAGACTTGCGCAATGCTTTGCATAAAAGTACTCGAAAAAATGGACTGGCATAAGAGGTGCGGGTATCGGATACTTTTACCCGATATGTACGGGTATGAGTACCAAGTACTTTATTGAAAATGTACTCGGGTACCGGGTACAGAGCACCATAAATGTTCTTCTTGAGTACCTACAGTATTCGAGTATTTGTACTCGAGTACTGCCCAGCTCTGCAAACAAGAGCAAATTAAGAAGAAAGTATTAATATCAGTATTAATCAGTAGTATTAATATAAGAAAATATTTTAATTATATCAACAGTTTTTTATTGATTTATGTAGCTGCAAGTCCAAGCAGGATATGGTGGAAATCAGTGTGTGAAACCGTATATTATATGGTGATGCGGCCAGAAAAATCGAATAAATATTAATAAAGCAACCGGCCGACAAAACTGGTAATTTATGAATAGATTAGGGGCACCGAAAAGAAATAAAATTATTTCTTCTTTGCCATGCCTGTCTATTAATATACCTCCTGGGCACGTATCGTAGGCAGTTTGTTCGGCATCACCTGTCCTATTGTAAAAGAAAACACCTGCCCCCGCAAAGGTGCTTCTATCTCTATCAAATACAATACGGCCAGTGGCATTGACTCGGATGTGGTACAAGGCTCAGTATGAATTAAAAATTGAACTGGCAATTATCTATAATTTAAATTAAATCTATAGTATAATGATTCAATGGCGATATAACTGACCTAGCGAAACAGCCAACAATTAAGAACAATATATTTTAATGTTCAAGCCTCTATATTGAACTGTGACCTACGCCCTATATAACGTAACGTAAATGCGATTGCGTAAAAGACGAAAAGCCAACAATCAGAAATATTTATTTTAATCGTGATGTAACGTAAAGGGCAGTTACGTAAATGACGTAACCGCCAACAATTCAAAGAAATTGATTTTATCGTCCCTCTATATAGAACTATAACGTAACGCCGGTTACGTAAAAGACGTAACGAAATGTTTGGTTTTAACGACCCTCTATAGAGAAATGTAACCTACGCCGTAACGTAAAATAAAATGTGGTTACGTAAAATAGGTAACCGTCAACAAATCGAAATTTTTTATTTTAACGTCTCTATAGATAATTGTCCCTGCGTGAAGAGCCCTTTACGGTTTTTGGCTTCTACCCTCCTTTTGGGTACTTTAGCCCGTTTTTCAATGTTGTTTTTTCAGCGTGCTCTTTTTGGCTGTCCGTTTTTATATTTATTATTTTGATAGCTTTGATTGACGTACGGTTTTAGGTATCGGGGTATGCGTGTTAGTTATTTGATTATTGTTGTTATATTTGGTTATTTTGTTAGTTTACAATATAATAAGCGGCTGTAAAAGCGTGGGTACAAAGCTCTAATCTACGTTAGTGGTGTTATATATGTTATTTATTGTTGTGCTCATTTTTGTTTTATTTATTTTTATATTATTTTCAGTTATTTTTTCTGCCTTTATTTTGTTCTTTTTTGGCTTATTTATTTTTCCATTTTTCCCTTATTTTTTATTATATTTATGTATTTTTGTATTTTATAGGTTGTTTGTTTTTGGTTTTTTTTTCTATATGTAACCTACGTCGTAACGTAAAAGACCATTACGCTAAATACGTAACTGCCAACAAGACAAAATCGATTTTAAAGTCCCTCTGTAGAGAACTGTAACCTTCGCTGTAATGTAACGTAAAGGGCGGTTACATAAATGACGTAATCGCCAACACCTCAACAAAATTGATTTTATCGTCCCTCTATAGAGAACTGTAACGTAACATAACGTAAAAGGCGGTTACGTAAAAGACGTAACTTCCAATGATTCGAAAAATTTGGTATTAACGTCCCTCTATCGAGAACTGTAACCTACGCCGTAACGTAAAATAAAAGGCGGTTACGTAACCGCCAACAAATCGAGAATTTTTATTTAAACGTCTGTATAGAGAATTGTAACCTACGTCGTAACGTAAAAGACCGTCACGCTAAATACGTAACCGCTAACGAATCGACAAAATTGATTTTAACGTCCCTCTATAGAACACTGCCGTAACGCCGTGCGTAAAGCCGTAACGTAAAGGCGGGTATCCATATGAGCCAATGCCCCGTGACGTCACACCGAACATGTTACAGAGTGTTTCAAGATGACACGACACACATTTGGACTATTTTTGATTTTTGGCCGTGTCAATCACCTGATAACGTAACTGAGCGGGGTTACGCCACGTACGTGGACATGTTCTCGATTCTCGACGCACATCAAGGCCCTCAATCATTTAATCTGACTTAAGCTTATGAATGCCGCTCTGGAGTTACAGTTAGCAGCAGCTTCATATATTATTATTCACCACCAGATTTTGAGCAAGAAAAAACGAAAATCTCCGCGATGGTGTATATCGAAATTATATCAAAGTAGGAAGATCTACAGTGGATCAAACTTGATGGCGGATTTAAAATTCCAGCATATCAAGATGCAGACATGATACAGACAATCAAGACCAAGATGCAGACAAAAAAAGATGCGGACAAAAGCCAGACCACAACACAAGACTATAAACTATACAATAACACAGACGAATGACGATTGAAAAATAAGTTTGGAAATTTCGAATGCAACAGTAAACGACACACAACTCTAGCACCCGTCCCAACTTGTTGCTGCGCGTAACCGTGTCCTTGATCTGACGGGTAAAAACCGACAAATGATGGTTCGGGTTGTAACGGTTACGCGTGTCTAGTTGGTTACGGGGAATATGCAACAGTATTTCGTCTCCACTAGCCGTATCGTAACATGTTCGTGGTTACGTTACGTTTCATTTGTTACAAGTGGATATCGGCCTTAAAAGGTAATTCGAGAAATTACATTACATAAAAAGTTATATAAAAACAAGTCGTTTTTTCAGTTTCATGTAGTTTTTGTGTGGAAATAAGGTACCTGCAGACTGAAAAATAGAAAATAATTTTTTAAGAATGTCTTCATACTATTAAGATGCTTTTTGTTGCAAATAAAAAAATATATCTTTAGCTTTAGTCATAAGAATAATGTTTAATGCGGTACTATTATATACAAACACATTGTAAGTGATTGAACATTCTGTTGTTCACTTAAATTTAATTATGCGGCCTTCTTGCATCCATAACATAATTATTTACATTTACTTGTTCATAGAAACTCTCTACTGAAGGCCCATTTCCATATAAAAACTATACCTGCATCGCTTTTGTAAAACAAGAGCCCCTTCTCAAACGCGTTTTCCCCGCTCCTGTACTTGCCTCTATCTGTTATTTTATTTACCTACCAACGTCCGATTCTTGTAGAGGCACGCGCCAGTACTACGTGTCTCAAGAAAGATAAATGGACGAAGGGACCCATTGATACCTATCTATTATCTCGGGAATCTTTTTGTTATTCGGATAATAATCAATTAGCTGTAAGGCGAGCTCGTTCGCTGCTAATGATTTGTCGATGGATACGTTGATTTGAACTAGAAGAGGAATTGTCTGCGGACGGATAAGTGATATTAATTATTTGTTTCTAGTATTTCCTTGTCGATTAAGTGCTCAAGTGGCTGATGGGATTTCCACTGTAAAAATAAGCACTTGAAATTAATAAAAATTAAGTTTAATTCCGTTGTTTCCGTTAATTGCGAAATATTCAAATTGTTTATTCTCTTCGCCATCAATTAGAGGCACATGGCAGACATGTCAGTCCAGGCGTGGCAGTCCCATGTCAGAGCATTTCAATCCAGATCTCCTGCATTCTCATCTTGGTCCAACTATAAGTCGATTTAGGAACTGGTAAAATTTGAGGTTTATCCATCTGGCGGAGCAGGATTTCAACCAGAGCTCAGAGGTCTTACAACCTGAAACTCAGCTCCGCCACGGGTGTTACGGAGTCTGTATATCGCATCCATCCTCAGTTGGTGGGGTTAATCCCATTCGCGATGTAAGATAATCGCGATGGAAGATACTCAACAATCGAAACGCCATGAACAGTAAAGTACCAGCAAGATAATCGTATTAACAAGACCAATAGGAAACGAACTACCAGTCACGTAAAAAAATAGGTAGAAACACAGTTCTAGTAGATAGCGTTATGTTAGTTGAAACCAACTATAATGGACAAGGGAGAATTTGATTACAAAGAGTGTGATAATTGAATCTTATTCGTTTCTATTTTGTAATGGAACAAGTTACTACCGTATAAACGTAAAAGTTTGTTAACACAACTCACTAAAATTTACTTTTATTTATTTAATTTTTATTATTTATTTTATTTAATTTATTTATTACTTAAATTATTGCCAAATAGATACTTAGAGAGAAATAGATACGACGGCGATACACTAGTGAGGAAAATTCAAATATTAGCTTTGGAGAAAAATACTTGAAGGCTTCAATACCAAAAAAAATGCTATGCACAGAACGTTTTCACTCAAGACATTCCATACAAAAACAATACAAAGACAAAAGATATAGTGTGAGATGCTGAGACGGGTCAATTTCTTACGGCTCTAGATTAATAGCGACGAAATGAACATTGAGTCTCTGGAACAATTAAAATGGGAGCAATTTACAGTTAAACTCCTATAGAAAAAAATATAAATTCGATATAACATGCAAATCAGATGCAGTGACAATAAATCTGATAAAAAAGAAGCCACAGAATGTATTAAACCTGATAAGTCGATATAAACAGAAAATGATACTCTAGGGATACTCTTCCCAGATTAATGATATATTTAAAAAAATAGGTAAAAAATTATGAACAGGACACAAACCTGAACCTTCCTGAGATTCTGACGTGGGGCGCATTTGAAATGTGGTTTTTATCGCCTCACGTTTTTATGTCTTACCAAACGTCAGAATCTCAGGAAGGTTCAGGTTAGTGTCCTAATTATTTTGTAGATTTTAGTACAACTGATGATTTAAAATAAAACCGTTTAGGTTAAAAGTTTTTTACCAATTTTTATTTTGTAGTTTTCACTTTTTTTAAGTTCCACTGTCCAACTCCATCATCGAACACTCGTCACCAAGTATAATGTATGGGACTCGTTAAAAGTAGAGACCCTTCAATGAGATAAACCCTTCAATAAAAATTGGTGTGGATTGTTAGTTTCGTCTCTATTTTTTGTTTTCCTTATATATTCGAGAAATATATTCTAATTCAACTGTCTTTAGGTGTCCACTAATTTTCCCTACCAATCTTTGTTGATCATTCTCTTCTCTTATTTGGATCACGGGGAAATGCCCTCATCCCAGCCCCCTTCATAGTGGAATTGTGACACTCAGGTACACAACATCCCGTCAGTTATTATTAAGTCCCATTACCTCCTAGAAATAACGCATTGAGTTCATTTTTCTTTAGACACAAAGCCAATAACACAACCATCAACATAACCTCAATTTTTAATCACAACTTGCCTATTCAATATTCTGATTTCTACATATGTACAAATATTTGAAGCTCACGTTTTTCACAATGAAGAATGGTAGATTTACTTTGCATGTCACAATTTTGCGAATATGAACAACCTACAAATGTCAAAATCTGAGTGACTCACTCAATTCTGAACTAAAATGGCGGCACAATCAGAAAGTGGCAACGCCTTGGCCAGACTCTAATTAAAGGGTCTTTAGTTAAAAGTAACGAAATTAGCCCAGTAACTTTAAACAACCCCATGTACCAGGTTTGAGACAAATCGGATCATAAATTGGATAGTACGCCATTTTGGATTCGCCATTTTGATTTTTTAAGTTTGAGTCAAAAATTGTACTAAGTGACCTTAAACACAGCAAAGTTTCAAGTTTGAGACAAATCAGTTCATAAATAGGAGAGTCCGCCATTTTGCTTTTTTTAATTTTATTAAAAAATTGCATTGAGTGACCTTAAAATCGCGAAGTTTCAAGTTTGAGACAAATCTGTTCGTAAATATGACAGTCCGCCATTTTGGATCCTCCATTTTTTTTTTATTCGAGTAAAAAATACCGCAAAGTTTAAAATTTGAGACAAATCGGTTTATAAATAGGAAAATCTGCCATTTTGGATTTTGGATTCGATTTTTTTTAATGAAAAATATTGAATTATATTGTCACCGGGACACCATACACCTACCAAATTTCAAGTCTCTAGCTCATCGGGAAGTAGTTGAAAAAGCTGTTGCACGATTTGAAACAAGCATATAAACAAACAAACAAATATACGATGTCAAGCTAAATAAACCGTGTAAAAACAAATTATATAAACAGAACAAACAACCTTACGTGTTCTTACGTCAATGAAATGTATAATACGCTATTGCTAAAACTTATTCGTTTTTTTTATTTTCATTGATAATTAAGATAGCTGTCAGCCCTGGTATTATAAACGTCAGATGAGACGTCGATCGTTAGATATTTTTATTATTTTATTATAAGATTTTATTTGAAATTATTATTTATTTTATTATGAAACTTTATTAAGTATGTTAAATAGATCAAGACTACATTTTAGTGACAAAGCCTCACTCTTTGACACCAATTGATCTATTGCCCAAGAGCGCTATACCTAACGAGAAAATCGACCCGCCACTTTTACTTCGGGCGGATGGGATGCACCCTACGGCATGGGTGTGGCTTCTGACCTGCCGGCTTTGTAATTTTCATTATTCTTAAGCTAGTCTATAAAACAAAACAATTTTTAAAAATAACAACTCAAAACAACAATTGTTACAACCGAGGAACGGGAGCAAATTATTAAATGGTATTACGGAAATCATACTGCTGCCGAAGTTGTCTCCCAATTTGCTTTTTTGTTTCAGGACCGACCAATCCTGATGGTTGTCCTGCTCATAAGGCAAGAGTGGCACAGCAGTTCTTAGATGCTGCATTTCCCGATCGCCTTTTAAGCGATCTATATGAGTTACTTGCTAAAATTGTTGCTGCCCTACAATGTGTGACGGCGGACATGACAACAAACGAAAGGAGGGAATTCTTTGATCGCTTGGTATACTGTCTAGCGCAAGAAATTGACACTATTTATTTAAAATGGAGCCACAAACAACATGGAGCCATTGATTTTTAAGTTACATTTTTAACATATTTTTTTAAATGTATTTAAATATTCATACATTTTTTTTATTCATAGATTACATTTCAGATTATTTTAACAGCAAACATGATAAATAAAAAAATGAATATTATTATTAATGTTTGCGGTCTTTCGTATAATCAATTTTATATATTTTAAGATAATTTTTAAAGGATAACTCTCAAAGCATTACCTATAAAACCTCAAAAGGACTTTACATAATTCACATAGAATCCTGTAAGCTGCAATCGGGTCGTGAAACTGAAGATTATTCACTAAATATATCTCGGCCAGTTAACCAAAGCAGATGTTTTAGGAACCCAATGACCCAAGACAAAGATCCCTTCCCATTAAAGAGCAGGTAATGCGGTGTGAAATTCAAAAACAGTTACGTCGCAGATGGCGTGTTTTACTTCCCATTTCACAGGTAACAGGAAGCTGAATACAACAACCCTTATATCTCGTCCGGAGGAGAGAACTTGTTTTTTGGGGCGCACGGTTGAGATGGTAGTTCTTCAATGAATAAACTAAAATTGGGCTGTTTGGTTCACTTGTTCTTGTCACAAGGTGATTTGCATGATATAAGATTGCCGCTTCCCAGACTCACAAACCCTTTTAGCATCGCTGAAGATTGGCCTTTTGTTATTTTGTATCAAGTTACAAGTAATGCTTTCCAAGTGAATTAGTCACCCCATGTGTATATACACTCATAGTGTATACATACACGTGATGTTATGTAATAACTAATAACATCAAGCATAAAAGTATCCATATAATCATAGATTAAGTGAATAAATAGATAGTCAGTGCCTATGTTATATTTTCTCGCTCCTAAATGTGACCAGAAACTCAAAGCGTTGGGACGTAAGAGAGGTCTAACAGTGAGATGCAGTACATACGCTCGCGTACCTGACCCACCCCAACCCGAAGTTGACCGCTTCTTCTGGACAATTTTTTGTGGCATTTATGGCAGTTCTAAAAGTGAAATAGAAAATCAAGGATGCGCAAATAAAATGTACTATATTATAATATTTGTGTTTATCTCTATTCAACTTAAAGTAGGAGCGAAACAACCACAAATTGTCACACTATTATTGGCGCCCTGGCTATTGGTGGGGTGGGTCGCTGACTAATACTGTCTCTCCATTGGTAAGACGACATGCACCTACTTGTCTTTATGGATCACAGATTATAAAGTATTAGGATAGTGGTATTAGTCCTATAATCTTTTTAGTATGGTTATTATATTGTCTGTTTAAATGTGGTGTTAATTGTTATTGGAAGTGCGATATATATATATATATATATATATATATATATATATATATATATATATATATATATATATATATATATATATATATATATATATATATATATATATATATATATATATATATATATATATATATGTGTGTGAATATGACTGGTAATAAAAATTGCGAAAAGGGACAGAGACCCAGAGGAAATAAGTGTGTGTTTGTAAATTGTGGAAAGAGTCGTCGCGACGAGTCCAGTTTGCATCAATACACTTTTCCAACTGATGAGAAGCGTAGCAGACAGTGGATTGCTATGTCAGGTAGACATATGGAAATTAAATAAAGCGTTTTCTCCATCATTTACTTTAATTTCTACCTTCTGAATTTAAGGTGTTTCTATAGGTACGACTTTGTCATGGGAGCTCGGACTATTTGTAATTATATTGGGGATCATCTAAGGTACTTTTTTCTATCCAACAAACGCAGCTTAATGCGGCATTTTCATAACAATGAAAATTTCTTTAAAATATAGGGCCGAGGGAAGTTTTTATGCCTATAGAAAAATCTGCCATCGCATTATCCGGGATTACGTATATACTTTGCGTAGGTGGTCTAATGGTATAACGAAGATAAGAGGCGTAATGGACCGAATCTGTTAGGAGAGTAAATTTTAGAGGTTGGCCGGTCCTTTCGTCGGACAAAATACAACAGCAGTTAAATAATCTGAATGACCAGCGGCATGCGGTATGCCGTATTATAGAAGTGAACATAATATTACAGTTTACGACTAAGGCCATTTGTCACTGGCGAGGTGTTACAAGATACCCATCGGCACTCAAAAGCCGTGATGTTAAATAAACACGTTTATTTTAAAATGCAAACCACATAATTAAATACATTTAATATGATTCTATTTATTATATAATTGAAATTTATATTAGACGTATGACGTATATCATAATAATAATAATATGTTGTTTTTATTTTTATTATTCTATCATGCTTGATTATGTTAATTGTAATTGTAACTATAAAAATGTGAACAAAGTATGTACCTACATATTGTAATCAAGTGAGAATACATTACATATTATTATCCCTTGCCAAAAGCAAAAAAAGAAAGGTTACTTCAAAACAAAGGTTACTCCACTAAACAATCTATTTCAAAACGAACAGACTTAGGTAATAATGGGAAATCAAATTGATTTAGTTCGACAGTTAATAAATAAACAGGCTTAACCCTCTCAAGACTAGCAGTAATTTCTTTACCTCGTCTAAGGATAGGTAGTCAAGACCTTATTAGTACGGGAAACTACTTCGAAAGGTCCCTCAAATAATGATGAAAAAGCAGGTTTCAATAAAGCTTTTCGAAAGCAAAACGTACGTATATACAATCGTTAAGATTAGAGTTTATAGAAGATTCTTGAGAGAATTGCCGTCTTGTGCCAGTAAAATGTAAATTATCGAAATAATCACGTAATCGATCAATAAAATAAGGAACCGATGGGTCAAAATTTGTCTTAAAAAAAAAATTCACAGAGCTTGTATCTTACGCAAGTATTGGCATTAGGTAGGCGTATTGGTATTAGGCGTAATAAAAATACCAGACACGACTGGCACAAATTTCTGTCGAGTCCAGAAAACATATTTTTTGAGAAATGTTCAATGTATTTCAGTCGCTGACTGACGGCTTCGGTAATTTAACAACTGGTCGGTTTAATTATATTATTAAGTTGATAAGCAGAGGGAAATTGGTGGAAAATAGTTGCGACTAATTTTTCCCAATATTGCCGAATGGCCATGAGCGTACGATTGAATAACTGTGTGGGAGTAAACAGAGGAATTAATTCAATTTTTAGGCTCGGTCCAGCAGGGTAGATTCTAAATAATAATTAATAACGCTTTACAGATTCATATTCTTTATACCAGTTTCAATACTTTTTACAATAACCATATACAATACAATAACCCTATCTAACCAAAATTAATATACTGGTATTAATATCTGGGCTCGCAGAAATACAAACTCTATTTCCGTAAAAAAAATGGAGATTAATCCCCAAATCTACCTAGAATTTATTTTATGTACTCGCAAGGTCTAGGAGGGTAGTGGCGGGAGCAACCCCTATCTAACAAAAATAGAGATTCATAGAAATTTTTCTATTAACCAGATTCCAAACTGTTTTAGGCTTATTATTTGACGTATGTATTCAATTCTTATAAATACAAGCTTCTTTGAAAATCGCGATATTTTGTAAGGGTGAGAGGGTGAAAGCGGTAGATGATTATAATTTTAAATGGAGTTTCGAATAAACCAAAAGGTCTTGTGATTGCGTGTCTCTAAAATTAGAGGAGCGAGTTTTAAGCAGTTGTTGATATTCCGGCCAACCCCAAAAGCATTTTCCCACCACCTGGTTTTGTTGGAACACCCTTTTGGAAAATTTGGAGCGCAAGTATTTTTTCATTATAATATAATAACATCTTATCTTTTCCGAAGGATAGTAAATTGGTGTGGTCGACAATTTTTATTAATAATTAACACCTGACAGAATTTATTAATTAATTAATTTTCACTATGAAAATACCTCGGCCAAGACCATTTCTTTGCTAAATAAACTCACTGAATTGCATCAATTTCAGCCAAGTGTTCCGTGATGTAAAATCGTGATTTAATTTTCGACGATTGTATCCGACATCAGAGATGCCTTCCGATTGGTAGCGACCTACCATGCGGGCTATTTTGTTGTGATAATAATGTTTCTAATATTCCAAGCTAGATATTTCTTCGCAGTTCTCCCGTATGGGTTGAAATATACTGATCTCACCCTGTAGTGCACAGCCCCTCAACCACACAAGAGAGAGGCTGCTCAACCCTGTCCTTCCACAACGTCACACCAGTTGAAGATGCCGGCTGACAGACATCGTTCACATGGAAGTCGAGATTGTAATGCGTCACGATGATTAATACCTACAATATGACTTGCCATATCCTATTGTTGCTAAATTACATAACTTGCTATTATTTAACAAACAAGCATAACATGAGCAGGTAAGTCGATATTAAAATTTATGATAGGTATTATGAACGGCAACGGCTGAAATTCCCGTGTCAATTCAAGCTCTTAGCGTGAAATCGAACGAAAAAAAAATAACGACGCAGCAAAACTAGTAAACAAACTAGGTACCTACAAGTATAATACTTGCCTGCTTTGTTGGCCAGAATCATATCCTTATTCGAAACGAGCATAAAATGTAATCCCAATATATTATATGTATAGGACACTCACTTTTCGAAGACGCATAGCAATTACAATACTAAATTGCATCACATCAGTTTCAAATCCAACGTTTCTCTCGCATTTTAGCCGGCATGCACTGCAGGAAATGCGCACATTGTGGCTACGTGACACACCGCAGTTGCCAACTACGCTGTTCCCTAGCTCCAATATGAGTTACTCTAGGATTTAAATATGTTTACATGATATCGAACGTGCCCGCGAACAGCCTCGACTTAAACAACACCGACAGCTTATCCTGTTATGTAACACTTAACGCGTACCTGAGGCAAATCCGACAATCGAAGACCAAATCGTCAACTGAAGTGCTGTGTGTTCTTACTTAATAGCAGAGTTGAAATCTCTAGAATACTGCCACTGACCGCGAATTATTTCCTGCGAATCGCCTCCGAAGAATGGCAGGCACAAGCGGCCGAAAATCGCTTCGTTACATGGCCGCAGGAATTGCGCATGACTCAGCCACTGTGTTTTGAATAATCGGGGTCGCCCGCCAGACTAAAGGGTTGTTCAGTTTGCGGGAAAATTTATGAGCATTTACCGAAGCCAGTGAATAATTAGGAATATGGACTCTGGTGAATCATGAGATCTGCAGATTCGCCACTTTTGATCCTTTACAAACGCAGAATTAGAGCCATGTAAAAGTAGGTATGTACCGGGTGAGTCATTAACAGAGGGCGCCGGCCATATCCATATAGGAACTGTATGACATAGAACGTTAGTTTAAAAAAAACTATAACAAAAGTGGACCAGAGAAATCGTCGCTGGAAATTATCAGTAAAGTTAAATTAGAAAAATTAAATATATCCTTAATTTGCTATTATGAGGCATACTGAAAATATGTTCTTGGTAATGTTCGTTAAATTTTGATTAACTTTAGTTTAAAATGTTTTTCATAGCTCTGACAATTAAGTGGTGGGGGAAGGTAAACATTTGTAAAGAAAAATGGCGATTACCCCGGTTTGGCTTGACAGAATCAAACAAATTTGGTTTCATTAGAAAGATAATTTTTTACTTTATTATTGGTATTATAGAATGCGCCAATTTAGTTGTTGCCGCGGAGGCTAGGTGGCGCTATTTGAAATACAAACAAACTTTTCGTTTTTCTCCGAAACTTCAAATCGAATATAAATATAGATTCAATATAAAATTCAAATCGACATATAGAGAATAAATATTACAAGAAACAAATGAAAACCTCAACTCGATATCTCATTTCTAACCGGAGAAATTGATAAAAATATATTTTAACATTAAAAAAGTATTTAAAAAATTATACCGATTACTCGTAGTGGTCAGAAACTGTGAAAATGAGTAAGAATAAAGCTAGAAATATTTATTTATCAATTATTTATATGTATTGCATTGTAGGCAATTGATAAAAACCATTTAAGATTTGTTTTCAACTGGCCTGATGAACCCATTCAAGATTTGTTCATCAACCATTCATTTCTAGAGATGTCCAAACCAGAGTCCCAGATGTTCAAACCACTTGCCATCATTCTCTATACAACGCTCAATTTTATAGCGTATTACTTGCACGGCAGTATCCACTTCCGCAGCAAATGTTGTAAAATATCTGGACACAGCATTTCCTCACAAGTGGATTGGAAGAGGCGGTTTATTTCCACGGCCCGCTAGGTCACCTGACATTACCTGTCTGGATTTTTGTCTTTAGGGTAAGGCGAAAGATTTAGTGTTTCAAGAACGACCAACGACAAGGGAAGATATGGTTTTTGGAATAGTATATTATGCAATCCACAGTATATCTGCTGCGGAAGTGGATTTTGCCGTGCAAGTAACACGCGACAGACTTGAGCGTTGTATTGTATAGAAAATGATGGCAAGCAGTTTGAACATCTGGGTATTCATTAGACCACCATTAGAATCGTTAGAAAATCCTGGGTTCATCAGGCCAGTTGATAACAAATCTTAAATGGTTTTTATCAATTACCTACAATGCAATACATATAAATAATTGATTTTTAGCTTTATCCTTAGCTTATTTTCACCGTTTATGACCACTACGAGTAATCGGTATAATTTTTTTAATACTTTTTTAATGTAAAAAATATATTTTTATTAATTTCTCCGATTAGAAAAAAGATATCGAGTTGCGGTTTTCATTGATTTCTTGCAATTTTGATTCTATGTGAGAATAAACATACGTTTCCATTTGAAGTTTCGGAGAAAAAACGGAAAGTTTGTTTGTATTTAAAACAGAGCCACCTAGCTTCCGTGGCAACTATTAAAATTGCACATTCTATTCTAGCGATGATAAAGTAAAAAAAAATGATCTTTCCAATGAAACCAAATTATTTTGATTCTGTTAAGCCAAACCGGGGTAATTGCCATTTTTCTTTACAAATGATTACCGCCCTCCGCACCACTTAATTTTTAGAGCTATGAAAAACATTTTAAGACCAAAGTTATTCAAAATTTTACGAGCATTACCAGGAACATATTTTCAGTATGCTTCATCATAGCAAATTAACGAGATATTTAATTTTTCTAATATAACGTTACTGTAACGCCCTCTAGCGGTAATCTTACAAACTAGCACATAATTTCCAGCGTTCTCTCTGGTCCACTTTTGTATTAGATTTTTCCCCCAACATTTTATGTCATACAGTTGCTCAGATAAGGCCGGCGTCCTCTGTTAATGAGTCACCCTGTACATAATATATAGGAAAACCTTACAAAATATTGGACATACAAAATATTGCGGAACTTACATTAATTACACTGTGGACGTTAAAACGAATTTTGTTAACTGTCATAGTCGTTCTTATACGTTTAAGAACGCCTGTACAGGGTAAGTCTCTTAAGATTGACACCCCCCTTATCTCACTTATCCTTTGCCGATTTAACTCATTCAAAAAAGGAGTGGACGCGGTTTTTTATGAATTTTTATAATCTGAGCACGGATATTAAAAATCTCGTAAGATATACAGGGTGGAAAATAAAACATGATTTTTTAAAATGGATCACCCCGTATATTTTTATACCAAAATAATGTCCTTAATTTTCTGAATAAAAAAATATCTAATTGTTATATAATCACTTCACCTGTTCGTGAGATATTACTAAAAACTTATCACATTACGGGTGTCAATTATAAAACAAAAAACATATCAAGATACCTCTGGAAACAATGCCATTTATTGAGATAATAAATAAATAATATATAGGTGACAATAACAGTAACGAGTAATAACAATAAACAACATAAGCCTAATAAAAACAAATAAAAGTCAATATTAACACAACAGAGTAACACAATTTCATTTATTTACGTAACGTAATTAAATATTTTCCACGTAACCACCACCATTCTGAATACACATTTGGCATCGCTTGATAAAACTGCTTCTCACCCTTTGAAATATATCACCATTTTAGTTTAATTCCTCAATTTTTACACGTATGCATTCTTTTAACTCATTCATATTATTAAAAACCCCAGTTTCGTATATATCTTGTTTTATCGTACCCCAGAGAAAAAAATCCATAGCTGTTAAGTCCGGACTTTTAGCGGGCCAATGTATAACACCGTGCCTTCCTATCCAAATAGGATATTTTCTGTTTAGGTATTCGGTGACGTTCCTTGCAGAGTGTGGTGGTGCTCTATCCTGCTGCCAAATAACAGATCCGTTGTCCACTAAATTAATATTATCTAAATCATTTTCAACTGGATATTGAAGAATATCCACATAACGTTGTGCATTTAAGGGCCCATTTATAAATACAGGACCTACAATAGCATCCTTGTGGATGCCACACCACACGTTTACAGTTTGGTATCCTTGTTTTTTTATTTTTTTTTACAATATGTGGATTTTCCGCTGCCCAGTAATGTGCATTTTTTCTGTTAAAAATTCCCGCAGTAGAAAAACTGCTTTCGTCAGTCCAAAAGACATGACTTAGAAACTCATCATCTTCCTCTATTCTATCAAGTATGTCTCTGCAGAAGGTTAACCTGTCTTGAAGGTTGGTGTCGTCTAAATATTGAACGGGCAAAATACTATATGGTTTAAAATTATGGCGATGTAATATTTTTATCACACTTCTTTGTGATATATCCAATTCTATTGCTGCGGCATAGGATGATTTGGATGGTTTTTCAGCAAAATATAATAACGCGTTGAGTTCTGTGTCTTCTCCTGTTTCTGTTCTTCGCCTTTCCCTTTTCTTGCCTCTCAGAGATTCGGTATTCCTAAATTTTGCATAAATGTTTTTAAAACTATTTTTGGAAGGAGGTAGCCTTTCTCGAAATAATCTAACATTCTCCCTCCGAGCAAGAGACTTATTCTTGTTGCACTGAATATAAATTTCAAGTAACTCTTTTTGCTCTTCCAATGAATATACCATTTTCAAAATAACTTGCTTCTTTACGAACACTACGTATGTTTTACGCTAATATCTAAGAGAGTGAACTACTATCTCACAAAAAACTAGATGACATCTGTCAACAAATAAACAGTGCAAATATGCATTGTTTCCAGAGGTATCTTGATGTTCTTATTTTATAATTGACACAGATTATAAAAATTCATCAAAAACCGTGTCTACTCCTTTTTTGAATGAGTTACATCGGCAAAGGATAAGTAAGATAAGGGGGGTGTCAATCTTAAGAGACCCGGGTAAGTCTCTTACATCTTCTACAAGAAAAATGTGTCAATTGTAGGATTTCGACGTCTATAGAGAAAAATATAAAGTAAGGAAATAATGTAGAATATTCTTTAAATCACCCTGCGAAATTTAAAAAATAAAAAAAAATGCTTTGGTTTGATATACAATCTAATGGAATGCGGTGCTCAGTTGCGCGCGCAATTATCATAATATAGGAAATAAAATAAATTTTACTAACAGTCTTACCTATACTAATAGTAAGTAACCTAACCACGTTCTCTCCTGGCAAGGGGCGCTTTTACCTCCTCGTGGTCCTTGCTGGGCAGTAGCAATTTAATTTCGTTCTTTTATTTTAAATTGTTATTTGCTAAATTGAGCACTAAGTTGTACACGTAGCATGCAACATTTTTTCAATTATTTTAAATACATTAAAAACTAAATAACCTCTTGGCTTAAAGTTTCACATATATGAATATGACATAATAAGACATCTTTTGAGGTTACGCATGATGATACGCCACTGAGCAGTAAATCGCCAGCTTGTTCATGCAGGTGTCTTCTAAGTAAGCGAGAAGGGAAATGGGATTTATATGAGTTGAACAGAGATAGCGACCGGTATAGTATAGACCGCGGACTGGAGACTCTAGTTATATTCACAAGAAATTGTGGCAGTATACAATTTTACACTAAATATCCTTTTGCATTGCATAGTGATGTTCTTTTCTTAGTGGTTTTCTTTGTAAAATGCCGCACAATTTTTTGCTCTTGTTTTTATATCAAACGAAAACACTATAATACAAAAATTTATGTAACTATATCTAGCGTTGGTATTACAAAGAAACATTAAAAGATCGTAACTATAATAATTATTATACTTTAATAAACATAAACAAACAACTAACTTCAACAAAATAAGTCAAATGCGCGAATTTTAATGGGAACTCCGTCATGGTATGGGGTAGAGTTTCATTGATTAGACGTACATGTTCACATTTTTCATATTAGGCAATCAATGACAGCGTGAATTTATTTATATCGATGACATCTCAGCAGTATATGCTCGACCTTTTCCTCTGTTGCATGATGTATTTTCCATTTACCACAAATATCAGGTATTATCATTTCATTTCAGTTTATATCAGATGTTGGCTCTTACCGATTACAGGCATTCATTTGATACGAACTGATATTTTTACCTTCCCCTTCATCGATCAAGCCCAACCTCTGGAGCAAGATCAATTTGATATTTTTATGGAAATGGCGGGATATTATGAAAATAATTGATAATTGTTGTATTATAATAATTGATATTGTATTATTACATAGCTGAAGCCAAATAAAATGCATAAATAAATACTTATATAACAATAAGAATAACATAACACGTACCATCAAAATTGTATTTCTTTTTATTTTAAAATAAATTTTAAAATTTGGCAGTACGTTAAATAAGGTTAGATAACAGATAATTTTACTTTTTAAATCTATGCACCAAGCACGAAGACGAAATTGAATTGATACGAGTCACCTTAGATGTTTCTTTTAGCAACTGATGATATGAACTAATGAACCTCATTTCATGTCAAAAATTTATCACATCACTTCAGATATATTTTAAATGGAAAGCTACTGTTGCTAAAATTTTGTACCTACTAATGCATGATAACGCCAGACCCCATGCAGCATACATGGCGAGAATTTTTGAAGAGAATAAATACTTCTTTAACCGTATGAGAGTGATTTTCAAGGTCGCGTCACGACACATTTTATAACCGTCTATATTTCCGTCTCGCAAGTAAGATAAAGCACATGACTGATATGAGAGAGTGAGAGAGAAACAGAGATATCGAATGCAGCTTTGACTTGGGTAACGATCCCCTACGAGTGTTCTAAAGCGAAAACCAATGTTGATATAATGAGACAGAGATAGCGAATACAGCTTTGACTTGGGCAACGATCCCCCACAAGTGTTCTAAAACCGAAACCAATTTTGATATAATGAGAAACAGAGATAGCGAATGCAGCTTTGACTTGGGTAACGATCCCCTACGAGTGTTCTAAAGCGAAAACCAATGTTGATATAATGAGACAGAGATAGCGAATACAGCTTTGACTTGGGCAACGATCCCCCACAAGTGTTCTAAAGCGGAAAGCAATTTTGATATAATTTATAAACGATCGTGACAGAATCGGAATTAACCAGAATACAATATTACTTATACATATCTTGCTGGATATATCTGGATTGGGCTTTCGAATCTAATCCAAATGGATGATGATCTTTTTGCGGAGGATGCGTCCTTGCTACTACTTCACTTTCTTCGTGAGAAATTCGGTTTAGACATAAATAACGAGCGGAACATTGCTATATTATCGAAAAATCTACATCATTTAGAATCACGAACATATGTCAATATGTACTATACCTTTCTCTCTCTTTCTCTCAACGAATCGGTAAAGAAGTATTCACTTCTATCACGTACTGTGCTGTACGCGGATTTTTTTAGAAACTGCCGGTATCACCACATACCACATTACAGTGGAGCAGTATCGTATAAATCAACGTTGTTTCACGCTAACAAATGAATTAGCAGCCGTGTAAAAACAATTAAGATATACATTTTGCCGTGGCAGGAAAATAATTCAAAGCAGTGTAAGTTGTCAGATGCTCAGGTGTCAGGTGTTAAAAGTGTATCTTCTGAATGTAACGTCCTGGCTGCAATATGCTCACACCTCGTCGGCCTGGTGAGTTCCGCGAACGGTTTTGTGACCTTTGACCTAATTGCATTCACCTCCCTGAAGTACAGCATTTCGTTATCAAAGCAGGGTGTGATGACACAGGAGAATATATATGATTCCGTATACTTAGAATATTGACTATGTAATTTAATACGGAACTAAACCCTTCAAGATATTTTATTGTTTCATATTGTTCAGTTTAAGACCTTAAATATAGATTTGTAGGGAATTAAAAAATAACAGGTAACGAACTGTGCAGGGTTTTAAAGTATAATACATAGATGAAACCGTACATAAATTAAACAGCCAATTGTTGTTTATAACAATGGCGTCCGAAAAACAGTAAAAAAATTGTTTTTTGAGTTTCTGGCAATAACTACAAGTACATCCGTTTCGACGAGTTACGAATATTGAATTAGGATATGACCAACGTACGAGTAAGGGTGATTACATGGATAAAGGGCCCAAAAGAAAAGTAATTGGCAATGTAGAAAAACTATCCGCCTGACAGATCCAGGTTTTTGCACAAATAATTTACATGTTTAAAGTTACTCTTACGCGCAACGCGGACGGCGTAGCTCAAAAATTGTAAACGTTACGAATTTTTAATAAAACGCTGATTTTTCGCGATTTCCCCGTTTTTACAACTTTTATATTGTAGTCAAGATTGTACTTATACCTAGTTATTGCTATAGAAACTCAACAAACGATTTTTGTTGCATTTTTTTACTGCTTTATGTTCTAAATGACGTCCGTAAAGCGTCATTTTGTTATAAACAACAATTGGATGTTTAATTTATATACGTTTTCATCTATTTATTATAATTTAAAACCCTGCATAGTTCGTTACCTGTCATTTTTTAATTCCCTAAAAATATCTATATCTTGGCCAAAAGTGATATCAAATTTGTGCTTGGGATTTTTTAGAACGTCCGTTAATTTGTTCACTTTTAAGTCTTTCAACTGTAACTCAAAAATATGAATTTTTAGTATATACACTATATGCAGTAATATACACATAATACAACTGTTGTAGAGATTGAAATTTCCTATTGAAATGCCAAAAATGACAAAAAAAATTTTTGTAACAAAATAAGTAAAAAAAACTATTTAAAAAACGGATTTTTTTGTTTTTTGTTTTTACATTTTTATGTATAACTTTCTGATTGGATTTAGGAATAGGCATTGTTTCACAAAAAGATAGCTGACGCAATTTCCGTTGAAATGGCTGTTCAAATCAAAATAGGCTGAGATACAGTCGTTCAATGTTACCTACTTTTTACGATCTTACCACTTTTTGCCTTTACACCATATTATTTCTATTTTTTATTATTTTTAGTAAATAAAACAATTATTTTCGGTTTACCAATGATAATTATAAAGGTATGTGTTCAAAATTTTTATATTCGTAAGTCGTAATTATGATCTTACATTTAAAAAACGTTAATATACTAAATACTAAATTATTATATTATATATAATGTATTCAAAATACTTTTTTTTTAAAATTACTTATCTATTATATTTCTTCCGTAATGTTTTGGAATTGAATATCAATAACTTCATCAACATTCCTGGACACCTTCTTCCGTAACTTCTGAAAAACATCAGCGTTTCCCGGGTAAACCGCTGATCTAAATTTTGTACACTACTCCCCAAAATGCCCATACTTCCCATACTTCCTCTATACTTCCCCTATAATTCCCGTACTTCCTCTATACTTCCCATACTTCCTCTATGCTTCCCGTACTTCCTTGATACTTCTTGTACTTCTTTTATACTTCCCAGTATTTCTTTTTTTTATACTTTCCCTGTGGGTTCAGATATTGAACCTTGTATTGAACTTAATAGTGAAATTAGGTAGGTATGCATAGTTACAAACTTAAACTTTGCTTTTGACGGGTACATAATAATTGGATTGCAGGAGTAGGTAAAAAAGTTGGTATTTCATGAACGTAGATATATTTTTGAAGTAACCAAAATTGTAAAGCACAAAAACAACTTAATAAACTAACTCTCGGGTACTTATTAGGTAGACCAGAAAAAGAAACTTGAATGGGGTGCCCATAATTGGGACGGTGCCCGTATTCGGGCAACCTACCTTACATAATAAAATTTTCTTTTCAAGTAACGTAAAAAAATCCGACTAAACCAAAAATATTTTATATATTATTTCTTTTGGTCCCTGTCTTTCCCTTTTATCGGTCAAGATCTTTTTGGGCCTTGCTTTGGTTTATTTCGGTTTTTGTCAGGTTTGTTTCTGTCAACAATAAATCGCCTCAGTCGGTCTGTGCTAACTTCCGCAGAAATTGAAAATCCGCAGAAACGTTTGTTGTTTTGCTTGAGTAGTCTTTCAGGTCCAAATTTTCGTGCAAATCTATGTTTGACTTGTTTGTACTGTCATCGTCGTCTTCTGGAAAATCTACGATTTCTTTTCTGATCCAAGTTCTGTATTTGGTTTTCGTCTATTTCTTCCTCGATTTCATCGCCTTCTTCGATGTTTAAATCAAGCTCATCCATTGGCGAGTACCGTGGAACGTCGATATTCATCCAATCGCTGTCTTCAATATGTTTTACCCCCAATATTTCAATGCCTTTTAACGCATCAGACAAGGATTTTGAAATAATTGGTTCCACATCGATTCCATCATCAGTCATTATTTTTTCACCTGCCTTTGATCTTTCTCTAGGAAATGAAAATGTTTGTCGCAAATCATGTTTTTTGACATTCACCGCTTCAATTCTATCAATACGTTGCAAGAAGTTTTTAATACTGAGGTGTATAACCGTGGAATACGTGATGGATCTTGCGGCTCGGAAAAGTTTTTCACAAGTCTGACTTGTGCAATTTTCCAGCGTGAACATATCGGGTTGGAATTCTGCGAGCTCTGAGTTTTTGAAGTTTTGTATTAGTTTAATTAGATTGTGAGCGTTAATTTCTACACAGAGATAACAATTACTTGTTAAGAATTGTTAGTAAGAGAATAATTATTTCTTTTTAGCCATGATTTTCACAGTCGCAAAAAAATACGGCGTATCATATCTGATATAAGAACCTTTAATGAATCTCATTAATTTTAGATAATGTAAAGTTCCCTTACTGTCTGGAACTGAATCTAAAAGATTTATAACAGTGGCTGAGGACATTTTCTGTGCGGACAAAAAATTAATTTGTCTTGTCTTGTTCGCATTTTAGTGAGGATGTGAATGAACTGTATCTTGTAAACAGCACTCATTTCCATAACAACTTCTCATTTGGTATCATTCCCAATCAAATAATTTCTGCGCTGTTGAAGGGAAATCGCTGTTAATTCTCATAGCTTTTAAAAGTTTTGCATCCCCATCGGATGAAAAGCCAGCAACAGTTATGCCATATTTCTCAGCTTCAGATTTTATGAACTTCCAGCAGCCAAGAACGTCTTCAGCTTTGTATTTATTATCTGTACCAAAAAGGCTCAAACAAAACGAAGGTGCACTGATTTTTAGAGGCTGTGCCATGATTACATGTGCAAAGTTTTTGTGCTACATACGGCGGGAAATATTTTTGTGCTACATACGGCGGGGAAAAAATGTTTCCTTTGTACTTCCCCAATACTTCCCCTATACTTCCCGTACTCCTTTGTACTTCCCATACTTCCTTTGTACTTCCCATATACTTCCCACATCTTGTACACCAAACTTCCTCAGCGGTTTACCCCTCGGCGTTTCCACAATTTAAGCTCATACATTCTTTGCAGAACATGGAGCAGCTAATTCCTAATTTTCTGCAGCCGCAATTCCTTTTTTGCACCGCAAGCTATTTGCTATTTGCTCCAGTAAAGTCTACGGTGCAGGAGGTTTGGTTGTACTAATTGCCATTAATCCATTTTTAGGTTATTTACTCTTTACTTTACTTTACTTATTTATTTAAGTCCACTCAAATGATTTAAAATATTTCCTTTCCATTGTTTAATTTGGTTGCACGTCCTTAAGCCATGTTATGCACTTGCTGAATAATGGGCACGAATACCAGTGGAAATTGTACAAATACAATAGAACAATACGAAGTACGCATCAACGATGTGAGGAGGCCCCCATATATTATTAATTTTAGGTGACTTTTTGTAATGATTCTTGTTGATGTTGTGTTTTTACTTACGTCCAGTATCAATATTTTTGCAATCAATCAAGATTTTTATAAAAAAGATGCATAAAAAAATCTCTTATGGCCATTTGCACCAATTCAACTTAAGGAGTTTAAGGGCCACTAACATCTAACACCCACATTTACTTATAAACGCGCAGTCCAAACTGCCCCCTATACTAAGTGGCAGTTAAACTCAAGTGGAGGTGGTGCAAATGGCCCATAATCGTACCTATTTATTTAGTATCCTAGAAACTACTGGAATAAAAACAAAAACCAAACAATTTTATCCCGACATACACTCTAGATACTTATATCAACAAAATATACAGTATTTGTCCAAGTTATTTCGGGCGGAAAGTCCGCCATTTTGGATCCGCAGTTTCGATTTTTCTTGTGATAAAAAAATAAAAATAATATTTTCTTGTGATAAAAATTGTATTGTCACCGGAACACTATACACCTACCAAATTTCAAAACTCTAGCTCAACAGCATGTACTTGAAAAAGCTGTTGCAAGATTTGAAACAAACAAAATTTAAACAAACATACGAAGTCGAGCTAAATAAGACCGTTTAAGAAGCGGACCTATATACTTAATAAAGAAACTATATTTCAGTAAAAATTAATATCGATTTGTATTCAGCGCGCGCCAAATAGAAGAGAGTACAAGCCAACCGAAGGTAAGAATTATAAATATAATGCATCCCAACAATCGCTGCCAGTGCAACATGCAATGTTGCCATATCGGTCGAGGTTGTAATATGCGTAATTCAGATAAAATATACAGTAAACGTATATTACGATTCTCCATTAAGCGGCAAAGCCGTGAACTAAAATATACCATTTTGACAATACTTCTAACATTACAACCTCCTGTAAAGTTTTTCCCGTCGACCGTGTATTTACGAGGTTAATTAATGTATACAAAATAGTTTACTAATGACCCCTATTAATGCATGATTTTCTATGAATAAACGATTTTAGTGAAACATACGGATAAATTTAAATTTTCAAATCAAGATGCCGTGTCATCAATCTGTCACTGTCAGTAATATCACGCTTAATTTTCACGTGCAGACTTTTCAGCCATTAAACGACTGGGTGGTTGGAAATCCACTGATGTTGCAGAAGGACATATTGAAAATTCAGTACAAAATAAAGTCGATATAGCTAAAAAAATCTTCTGTGAAACTGTCACAAAAACTTCTCATACTAGTTCTACCAGCGCCGGAACAATCATCCAAGATAACGACATAAACTTAAATTCAGAATATCATAAAACTGATCATTAATCTGTGCCTTCCTTCAATTTTAATATCTGCACTGTTTATAACGTAAATATAAATATTTACAAACACAAATCAGATTTGTGATACTTTATAATAATTAATGAATAATTGAATTTGTACTTAGTTTTATTAAATATAAACTGCTGTTCAAAATTATCGCACCACGTTATTATTTGCTAAAATTTGAGGTCTCATAACTTTTTTACTTTTAGTCCAATTTTGATAATTTTTTTAGAATACTGTAGATAAAACGACTAGTTCAACTTGCATATCCAGTCTTTTGTTAACTGAGGACGGTTTAGGTATTATACAGGGATAACTAAAAGGTTGTTATATAACCCTAATTTTAAAACACTCGGTGGAATAATTTCATAACCAAATTCTTTAAAAATACCAATTTTTGTTAAGAACCATTCCCTTCCTACATTTTGTTTTTTGGTCCATGTCTTTAGATGCATTGGTTCAAAATTATCGCACCATAAAGAAATCAATTGAAAAAACTTTCAGGGTGAGAAGAAACATTTTTTAATTAACAAGAAAACAAACGAAAACAAAGAAATAACATTATGTGAGCTGATCGTTAGTAGGTTGTGTTGCCACCTCTAGCTCGGATTACAGCCTGGATCCGCCGTGGCATACTTCTAATAAGGTTTTGAATTACGGATTGAGGAATAATATCCCACTCATGAAGAGTAACCTGTTCCAGCTGTTGAAGGTTCTATGGGGCTGGTAGACGTCGTCTCACTGCTCTCTTAATGATGTCCCATAGGTGTTCGATGGGATTTAAATCCGGGCTTCGTGCTGGCCAGTTCATAACATCAATATGGACTTCATTCAAGTACTCAACACAATCACATTCTTGCTACACGTGGTCTTGCATTATCTTGCATGAATATGAAATCAGGACCAATAAACGGAGCATTACATGCTCCTGGAGAATGTTCTATACGTAGTATTCCGCATTCATTGCCCTTGCACGAATAGGGACTAACTCCGTACGGCCATCGAAAGAAATATCCGCCCAAAACATTTTGGAGACACGACCAAAGGGTTCGTTTAGAACGAAATTGCAGGCAGCTTCCCTTTCCCCTTGTCTTCTATACACACGTTGCCGCCCATCACAAGATTTTAGGCTTATTCTTGTTTCATCGGAGAATAGGACTTTCCTCCAGTCATCGATAGTCCAATTTTCATGTGCTCGTGCAAATCATAATCGAGCTACCTTCTGAGCCCTGGTAAGTTCAGGTGCCTTTATGGGCCTTCTACTGATCAAACCTGCCTCCCGTAGTCTTCTCCTTACAGTAAGAGCAGAAACTTGAACATTCATAACCATCTCAAGTTCACTCTTCAATTGCGAACTTGTTACTGTCCGATTTCTTAAAGCATTTTGGCGGAGAAAATGGTCATCCCTAACATTCGTCGCCCTTTTTCTACCCTGCCCATGTCTCCTGGAGTGAGAACCAGTTGCCCTGTGACGTTCTAACATTCGACTTATTGTCGAATGGTTAACACCCAGAATTCGAGAGACATATCGCATACTTTTACCCTCTTCAACAAAAGTTTGTGCTCTTACACATTCCAATGCTGTCAAATGTCTCACACGATTCATTATTTTAAATTGCTGAATATTCCTCAACACCGTATTGTTTTTAAAAATGTGTCAAAATGAGATTGCATACACCCAATCATTGTTTTTTGGTTGACATACGCCGCCTACGTTTTACAGATCACTTGTAACAGCAGAGTAAATTAACAGTAAACTGTTGGTGACAAATTCATTTTGCTCTTAAAAATGAACCAATGTATCTAAAGACATGGACCAAAAAACAAAATGTAGGAAAGGAATGGTTCTTAACAAAAATTGGTATTTTTAAAGAATTTGGTTACGAAATTATTCCACCGAGTGTTTTAAAATTAGGGTTATATAACAACCTTTTAGTTAGCCCTGTATAATACCTAAACCGTCCTCAGTTAACAAAAGACTGGATATGCAAGCTGAAATTAGTCGTTTTATCTACAGTATTCTAAAAAAATTATCAAAATTGGACTAAAAGTAAAAAAGTTATGAGAAATTTTAGCAAATATTAACGTGGTGCGATAATTTTGAACAGCAGTGTATATTAAAAATTTTAAAGATTTTCTCCACTTTATTCAAGGTACAGTCGACGGAAAAATTTTGTAACTAACTCGTATATTAAAACGCGATTAATAATCTCGACAATTAACGCTACAATTAAATCACAATAATCTCGACAAGTAACCGTAAAATATCTCGATTATTAATCGCTGTCATTAATACACTAGTTCATTAAATAACTATAAAGGAGCTAACATTTTTCTCCATGCATGTTTTAGCAATCAAGTTGGCTACTTGAAATTTGACATTTCATACCGTGAATGAAGCTTAATCATCTACATTTTTCTACAAAATTATTCAAATGACTTTTACCTCTTATTGAAAGTAATATAATATAATAATTGGGGTATATTTATATTTTATTACTTCCAATAGAGGCAGTAGAAAAAGTCATTTGAATAATTCCGTAGGAAAATGTACTTAGATAATAAAGCTTCAGTCATGGGATAAAACATTAACTGGCGCTGTTTGACTGTATTAGCAGGCACCGAGATTTCGATGTAACTTTGGTTAAGGCAAAATGCCATAGTGAAACAAAGCGATTATAAGTTAAAAATAAAAATAAGTAAAAAAACTTTTAACTTAAACGGTTTGAAATCACTAAATTAAGTTGTACTAAAAACTACAAAATAATTAGGACACAAACCTAGATCTACCTGAGATTCGGACGCTTGGTAAAAAATAAAAACGTGGGCCGCATTTGAAATATGGTTTTTATGCGCCAAACATCTTTATTTCTTACCAAACGTCAGAATCTCAGGAAGATCTAGGTTTGTGTCCTAATTATTTTATAGGTTTGACTGACACGTCGGTACATCAGTAGGGCTGCTGTACACGTTTCTGGAAAACTGTTTAGTGTTTAATATTTTGAGGAACTACCTTTGTCCTCTTTGTACCATTTGATATCGTATATTACTACCTTTTATCAATATTATGGTATTACTCGGTTGCATTAGGTATTATTAACATGTTATCTCACGAAGGGAAGTGTACGGGAAAAAATAACTTCGACTCACCGTGAACATATCCAGGTTCGCCAGGTTGAATCGGAGCATGATGACTGGGTGGCAGCTGGTAATTAGACGCTGAATGTGGTGAAGAGAATGCGCTGGAACAACCGTGTCGCAGACCTATCAGAAAATCGTATATTTTAAGGTGATTCGCAGCGAATAATCTGTCTTTAAAACACAAATACTCAATAAATGTAGTACCGGTACATATATGAGTAATTTCTATAAATTGTAATTACCTATAAGCAAGTTATTTCCGAGGTTATTTCTATGGAAATATGTGATTTAGTTCATTGTAAACTATAACAAAACACGATGTAGTTACTGTTGATTAAATGTGTATAATAAGTGCAATCGTTCATCGAAAATAATTCCTTTCCTCAACGGTAAAACATTTCCTGGTGCATACGCACTTAATATTTTTTTTTTCATGTCTTTTTATTTTTGAGTGTTATGCTCAGTTCACGTGAAGTTAACGGAATAATGCAAAAAAATATTTTCGTAAATAAAAGCAGCTCAAAATTTGCTAACTAAATTTAAGTTCCAAGCAAATTAGCTAAAAAAATGTTTCCCAAAAAATATTTTCTTCGCTATTATTAAGTAGCAAATAATTCGTGATTTCGCAAATTTTGTGCTACTGATAATAACAATTATTATTATAAAAATAGCAGACCATCCAAAAATAAAATAAAAAAATAGCAGAAAATTGTTGGAATGAATAAATGAATAATATTAAGCGCATAGGTACGTGATTTTATTTTACAAAGTTGTTCTGGTAAGTACACGTACGTCAAAAAATATGTAACTACAAAATTTTACTCTGGTTTAAAAATTATAGTTTTCCGCGCTATTGGGTGGTATAATTAAAAAGAGTATTTGCTTTTACTTCAAGTAAATACTAAAAATAATACTCCACATTATTCTTGAAGTAAGACTAAAGTAAGTACTAGGAGCAATTACTTCATATTTTACTTCATTTACCCTGGTAAATTGAACTCAATACTGGAGTAATTACTAATATTGTCTAGTATTTCCTCCATTTGGGGGTATTTTGTGTAGTTTTTAAGAAGTTGCTAATTGAGCAACTTCTGTTGCTATTGAGCAAGCGATTCAAAAAATTTAAACATGGCTGTTTTTATGAATTATAGTAGGAAATACGTGAACGTATGGGGAGGCACTGTGTAGAAAAATTTTTCGGTAAGTCAACTATTTTCGATATCTATATACTATAAGGCACCATGATACTAAGTATCATGATAAGGCACTGTTCCCCTAGCTTCAATCGAGAAAATGTGGAATGGATGGCTAATGAGTTCTTAGGAAATCATATTGAGACGAGAGGAGCAGCCTGATCAAATGTAGTAAAAATGGAAATATTTTTAAGAACTCTAGGTGATCTACATCAATCAGCAGTTTCGAAAATAATTCAAGAAGTTTCACAAAAAATTGTGTTGAAGAAAAATTTTTGGATTTCTTTTCCTCAAAATGGGCGCGAAATTGAATTAGCTAAAGAAGGCTGGACGAGACCTGGAGCAATAGGAGATTGATAGAGAATAGATTGTACCCATATCAAGATAATGAAACCAAAAATTCACGGGGAAGAATATTTCAACCGTAAAAGACTCTCACTCATGATTATTAATAATTATAGCAACCTTTATTACGAAGAAATAGAATAATACTCGACCAATCAATTAAGGTTAATTTCTATCATTCACTACTAGTTTATACTTCTAACCTAAGTAGAAACTTCTCATTGAAGTATTTACTTCAAGTAAAAGATTATGCTTCACAAAATACTATGAAGTAAAAGCAAATAAATACTCTTTTTAATCATACCACTCATTCTGTATGGTAAGAAAACATATAGAAGAAGAAGTAAAAATACTGATAGATGAATCACATGTAGGGCCAAGTGGCGTAAATGTTTCAAGCAAGCTTCTAATTAATTGACAATTGAATTTACAGGAGAAACTTAAAAAGCAATTAATTAATTTCGAGGGGTCAACCACTAGAGGAAATAGGTGTACCTACATGCGAGAGGAAATACACAGAAAATAAAAATAAATGCAGTGGAATACAAGGGAATACTGAGAAATATAAAGGAATATAAGGGAATAAATGGAATAGTGGGGATATTATAAGGAAATACGAGCCGGAAGAATATTCAGTCAATAAAGAAATATTCACGACATATATTATGAGGAACAAACAGTTACATATCCCTTGAGAGGGAATACGATGTATACGATGTATACATATGATGTATACATATGAGGGGAAATACACAGGAGATACAAAGGAATACAAGAGAACACAGTGGAATATCAGGGAATACAAGGGAACACGGAGAAATATTTATAAAGAAATATAAAGAAAAATATAGAATGGTAGGGATGTTATAAGGGAATATGAACGATTAATATTCCGGCGATCAAGAAATATTCAAAGAATATGAGGAATAAACAGTTACATATTCCTTGAGAGGGAATAATAGGTGTACTTAGGTACCTACATTTGAGCGGAATTACGCAGGAAGTACAAGGGACAGTGGAATGCAAGGAAATACAGATAAATATAAAGGAATAGAAGGAAATACACGGAATGGTACGAGGGGTAAACCGCGACCCAAAAATGTGTACACCTCATTGGCCATTTGCTATTAATTGTCACATTGGACCATTGGTCGCTTGAATTGTCACGTCACTTCGTGGCGGGTTGGCCCTCAAATTTGCGTATATTTTGATATACGCAACGTGATATACGTTTTATTTATGTAATTTGTCTCTAATTTGCCCTTAATTAGTTGTAATTGGACCTTAATTGGCCGCATTGGCCCTATGGATTTGAATAATTTTCCCTATTGGTTTCTAATTTGCTCTCAAATAATTACCATTGTCTCTTAATTGGCACTATTGGTTGCACAATTGGCCCCTATTGGTTCAGACTTGTACACCACATTGGCATCGCGGTTTACCCCTCGGGTAAACCGCGACCCAAAAATGTGTACACCTCATTGGCCATTTGCTATTAATTGGCACATCGAACCTTACAATTGGCCCATTGGTCGCTTGAAATACAAAAGACAGTGGGATACAAGAGAATACAGTGGAATAAGAAGTACAGAGGGGAATAAGAAGTACAAGGGGATACAGATAAATATAAAGGTATATAAGGAAATACATGGAATGGTGGGGATATAATAAGGGAATATAATGAACGGGAATAATATTCCGGCGATAAGGAAATATGCAAGGAATATGGAGAATAAACAGTTGCATATTCCTTGAGAGGGAATAACGGTACATTTGAGCGGAAATACACAGGAAATACAAAGGATACAAGAGAATACAAATGAACATAAACATAAAGGAATATAATAAAATACATGGAGTGGTAGGGAATATCGAGGGGAATATGAACTGGAAGAATATTCCGGCAATAAGAAAATATTTGAGGATTATAGGGAATAAACAGTTACATATTCCTTAAGAGGGAATGGGTGTACATTTTTTGGGTGGATGATCCCTGATTAATTTATAGTGTAATTGAGAAGATATAACATATGCAGGGCTTGCCAAATTTGTAACTGTCAAATTTGTAACATGAGCATATGCCGGGTTGATTTTCTAATTTAATTAATGAACCTCTACATGCTTGAGAATATGAACGTGGAGTTAGCGAAGCACCCTAAGCCAAAATCAAAACTACTGTGTGAGTAATTTGCCGCTAATAAGTTGTGAAAAATTAATTTTGCCGTGTTTTTTTTTTGTATTTTGGGGTGCTTTGCTAACTTCATATGAACTTAGCGAAGCACCCTCGAAGAAAACGGCTTTCAACATCATAAATCGAAATTAGACTTGTGACATAATTTGCCGCTAATTAGTTATGGAAAAATTAATTTTGCCGTGTTTTTGTTTTTTTGGGGTGCTTCGCTAACTTCATATGAACTTGACGAAGCACCCTCGAAGAAAACGACTATCAACATCATAAATCGAAATTTGACATGGGCCATAATTTGCCGGTAATTAGTTGTGAAAAATTTAATTTGTTTATTTTTTTTTCGTTTTTTGGGATGCTCCGCTAACTTCATATAAACTCAGCGAAGCACCATCGAAGAAAACTGCTTTCAACAACATAAATCAAATATTAACTTGGGCTATAATTTGCCACTAATTAGTTAACACTCGGAGTAGTTTCCACAAACACCAAAACACTTTCACCTCGATCGACGCGCGTTTCGCCAACCAAGTTGGCATCATCCGGAGACGATTAAAATTACGACGATTAAAACCAGACGATTAAAACCAGTTTTAATCGTCTCCGGATGATGCCAACTTGGTTGGCGAAACGCGCGTCGAGCGAGGTGAAAGTGTTTTGATGTTTGTGGAAACTACTCCGAGTGTTATAGTTACATAAAAGGTTCCAGCCCTATCCAGTCGCTAATTAGTTGTGAAAAAATTAATTTTTCCGTGTTTTTTTTATTGTTTTTTTGGGTGCTTCGGTACGAAGCAAAGTGAAACTGTTTTGGTGTTTGTGGAAACTACTCCAAGTGTTATAGTTACATAAAAGGTTCCAGCCCAATCCAGTCGCTAATTAGTTGTGAAAAAATTAATTTTTCCGTGATTTTTTTAGTGTTTTTTTGGGTGCTTCGCTACGAAGCGAAGTGAAAGTGTTTTGGTGTTTGTGGAAACTACTCCGAGTGTTATAGTTACATAAAAGGTTCCAGCCCAATCCAGTCGCTAATTAGTTGTGAAAAAATTAATTTTTCCGTGTTTTTTTTATTGTTTTTTTGGGTGCTTCGCTAACTTCATATGAACTTAGCGAAGCACCCTCGAAGAAAACGACTATCAACATCATAAATCGAAATTTGACATGGGCCATAATTTGCCGGTAATTAGTTGAGAAAAATTTAATTTGTTTATTTTTTTTTCGTTTTTTGGGATGCTCCGCTAACTTCATATAAACTCAGCGAAGCACCATCGAAGAAAACTGCTTTCAACAACATAAATCAAATATTAACTTGGGCTATAATTTGCCACTAATTAGCCGCTAATTAGTTAACACTCGGAGTAGTTTCCACAAACACCAAAACACTTTCACCTCGATCGACGCGCGTTTCGCCAACCAAGTTGGCATCATCCGGAGACGATTAAACTTACGACGATTAAAACCAGACGATTAAAACCAGTTTTAATCGTCTCCGGATGATGCCAACTTGGTTGGCGAAACGCGCGTCGAGCGAGGTGAAAGTGTTTTGGTGTTTGTGGAAACTACTCCGAGTGTTATAGTTACATAAAAGGTTCCAGCCCTATCCAGTCGCTAATTAGTTGTGAAAAAATTAATTTTTCCGTGTTTTTTTTATTGTTTTTTTGGGTGCTTCGGTACGAAGCGAAGTGAAAGTGTTTTGGTGTTTGTGGAAACTACTCCGAGTGTTATAGTTACATAAAAGGTTCCAGCCCAATCCAGTCGCTAATTAGTTGTGAAAAAATTAATTTTTCCGTGTTTTTTTTAGTGTTTTTTTGGGTGCTTCGCTACGAAGCGAAGTGAAAGTGTTTTGGTGTTTGTGGAAACTACTCCGAGTGTTATAGTTACATAAAAGGTTCCAGCTCAATCCAGTCGCTAATTAGTTGTGAAAAAATTAATTTTTCCGTGTTTTTTTTATTGTTTTTTTGGGTGCTTCGCTAACTTCATATGAACTTAGCGAAGCACCCTCGAAGAAAACGGCTATCAACATCATAAATCGAAATTTGTCTTGGGCCATAATTTGCCGCTAATTTGTTGTGAAAAAATTAATTTTCGCGTGTTTATTTTTTTTTTGGGTGCTTTGCTAACTTCATATGAAGTTAGAAAAGCACCCAAAAAAACAAAAACAAAAAACACGGCAAAATTATTTTTTCCACAACTAATTAGCGGCTACTTAGTAGCAAATTAATTGTTAAAAGCAGTTTCCTTCGATGGTTTATATGAAGTTTATATGAAGTTAGCGGAGCACCCCAAAAAACGAAAAAAAAAATAAACACAACAAATTAAATTTTTTCACAACTAATTAGCGGCAAATTATGGCACAAGTCAAATTTCGATTTATGATGTTGAAAGCCGTTTTCTTCGAGGGTGCTTCGCTAAGTTCTTATGAAGTTAGCAAAGCACCCCAAAAAACAAAAACAAAAACACGACAAAATTAATTTTTCCACAACTAATTAGCGGCAAATTACGGCATAAGTCAAATTTCGTTTTATGATGTTGGAAGCCGTTTTCTTCGGGGGTGCTTCGCTAAGTTCATATGAAGTTAGCAAAGCACCCCAAAAAACAAAAAAACAAAAACACGGCAAAATTAATTTTTCCACAACTAATTAGCGGTAAATTAGCGGCGGCAAATTATGGCACAAGTCAAATTTCGATTTATGATGTTGAAAGCCGTTTTCTTCGAGGGTGCTTCGCTAAATTCATATGAAGTTAGCAGCACCCCAAAAAACAAAAAAACAAAAACACGGCAAAATTAATTTTACACAACTAATTAAGAGTCAAATTACTCACACAGTAGTTTTGATTTTGGCTTAGGGTGCTTCGCTAACTTCACGTTCATCTTGAGAATACATACACACTAGCGTATTTTACTTTTCACACTACGGTTAAGATATTTTATATCATATCAAATTAAAAATACCCCGCTTGCTCCTATGTTGCATTTTTAGTTCAAGAGTAACTAGGTATAACATCTCTTAAGAGCAACGCAAGAAAATCTGCTTTATATACGTATCTCGTGCTGTGACCCACACTTGTACATACAAAACAAAAATGTATATCTGCAATCTGCAAATATCGTACCCATGAGTCACACCTATTAGGTTACTATTAAGGTCAGGGGTAATCGTACTAGTCAGCTTATTATCATGGGACTTACCCGGCGATAACTGATGAGGAGGAATCGGAAGCACGTGCTGTGGAGGACCCATATTATGCTGCTGGTTATGCAGCACGGGATGATTGTGCTGGATGCCAGGTCCGGGAGGCGGCTGCATGTTGGAGAGGGCGTCCAGAGGGGTGTAGGACTTCGAGGACGGCAACGAGTCGCTGTTACTCTGCAAACATCGGTTAACATTCACTGCTGCTCTTTAACCTTCGATACCATACTTACATTATCTGGGGCACTGCTTGAAGAAGACTGCAGTAGTGTCTCGGTGGCGACGGCAGTTGCAGCCGTTTGGGTATGACTGGTAGCGGAAATTCTATATTGCATTCCTGCGATACTACAGTAGCCCTCATGATGAGTAGACCTAGTGGTACTATTAACGTAAACACCTGTAATAGTGACGTCTGTGTCTTGATTCAAGATGACGGCTACCTTTTTGTTAGGCGTAGTATGCACCTCTATCACATTCCTGTCTTCCTCTTTCTTAACTTCATCCTCATCCTTGGTATCGTCATCGGAGGCAGCAAAGTATTCCTCCGAAGAACCGCTTTCGTTCGAGGAACTGTCGTCGCCGTCTTTCTGCTGCCTCGGGAGGCGCTTCTCCACCGAGTAACTCGCGGCTAGGATGGCACTGGCGTTTAAGCTAGCCATACGTTTCCGGACCACCATGTCTTTGAGATCCATGATGATTTCGTTGCGGTTACGCCGCCGCTTTTTATCCTTGGGCTTTGTTTCTGGGCACTTCTCCTTCAGCGGCTTGTGCTGTGCGGTCTTTTCTTTCTTAACTCTTACAGGGGCGCTCTCGGTACCGCTTTCGCTACCGCTGTTGTCATCAGAACTCGAGGAGGTTTCCTGCATGTCCCAGTGCTTACCTATAGCCCTGAGCCCTGGAACGGACCGTAGGGTTTTCGTAGGTACCGCTAAAGGATCTTCAGAAAGTACCCTCTCTTCCACATCGAGCACTTCCTTTTTAATCGAGATTTTTGATTCCTTCTTGATATTTTCTTTTTTAATAGCGAATTCTTTTTTAATGTTGCTAGCATCTATTATGTCCAGGATGTTGCCTCTTGTTTCGTTTTCATAGAGACAGTGAACCTTGGCTAAAGCATTCAAAGAGGCCACTCGGTGATGTTTCGGACTAGTTGAGAATGCGATCAGTTTCTTTTTACACAAATCCTCTTTATTTATTTTATTTTTAGCAGACACACGCTTTTTTAACACACTCACTTTGGGCTTAACGTTGGGCTGTGCAATCACTTTTTCCGGTATATCAGATTTCTGGTCCGGGTTAATTTTAGAGTGAACACCAGCCTGTTCAGTATTTCCTTCGGGTCTCTGCGATAGTTCTTTTAAAGGAATCTCATCAGAAGTGTAGTCGACGTTTGTGTGGACTTCTGGTTTCGGTTTTTTCTGCGCCATCCTCTCTTGTTTTTTAACTTTCTTAACACCTTTCCGATTTTTTCCGATAACTTTTTTTAGTTTCGGTTTGGTGGTGTTAGCTATAAGTTCTTTGTTTGCTTGTTTCAACAGTTTTTCTATGGTTTGTTGTTTCTTTAACTCATCATCCTCATTTACAGGTCGGCTTGGTTTGAGTTCTTGTTTATTTTTGTTGTCACTGTTGATTTCTTTTGTTTTTTTATATGCTTCCTTTCTTGGTTTTTGCATTACCTCAACGACGTCAGCTTTTAATTTACTTATTGATCCAACTCTCCTGTTAGCTTTAACAGCTGGTTGCTTTTTTGCAGGTTTGGATTTAATTTTTATTTTCGCTACGTTCGGTGTTGGAGGAGTTACATCCGTTAAGATCACAGCACTTTTTTTAGTAAGCTGACCACTCGGTTTCTTGGCAGTCTTTACTTGAACTTTTGATTTAACGATAGGACTCTCCACTATTTTGTTATCCAGGTGTACTGTCGGCAGCTTCTTGCAGTTGCGCATTTTGAGAACTTTACCGCACTTTTTAGATTTTAGTTTAGCCTTGGTTACCAAGTTTAGTTTCTCGGTAATTAAAGTAGGTTTAATAGGGGTTAGTTTTCCTTTTATTACGAAGGATATGGTTTCCGAGATGGTGTCGCGAACTGGAGATTTTAAATCAGCCATTTTTTTCTTTTTAGGGGGTACGGATTTCTTGCTCGAGGCTTTAATTGTTTTTTTGGTGGTTTTTAAAGGTGTTGACCGCATTATTGATTGCTGTTAGTAACTTTCCTTGTTCACATGTCCATCATGACCAGTCCTGAAACAATATATACCTACATTAGTATTTTTATAGATATTATGTTGACATCTTTGAAAATATTGATAATAATGTTTACCTGAATACAAACTTAATTATATTTGGAGATGTTAATTTGCTTTATATATAAACGGTGCACACTTTTTGCTTGCACACAAATGGTGGTGAGACTTTAAAATGCCAAAGTTTTTGAATATGTATAACTTAAAATAATTTATTAAATCTCTTAATGGGGATATTAGAACTTAGTGTTTGGTACTATGCAAGTTATAATAGATGAGGATGTGACACTTATTTAGGAAGAAAAAAAACATCCAGCACTTAGGTATAGCTAAAATTAATGTTATTAAATTTAAGAGTTTGAAAAATAATTTTAATGATCTAGTACTTAGGTAGTTAAATATAATTTTAGAGGCGGCTAATACATTTTTACGAAATTTAAATACGGGCAATAAAATCTATCCTCCATGATTCACAGGTCACAGGTGACATATAGGTACCTAGGTTTAGAACCAAAAGAATATTTCAGAAAAAATCAATCCAATTTTTATATACCTAACTATGTAGTTATAAAGAATTAAGAGCAAATATTAAGTAAAAAAAATCAACAATCTGAGAACGAATATATTAGTGATATAGAAAATAATTTAACCAAAGACACATTTTGGAATTTTATAAAGACTAACCGTAAAAATGAAAGTCTTATTTTCAGTTTCTTATTAACGATTCAGTTTCTTATTAACTCACTTCTGAAAAAATATCATACCTGACACCTTTAGTCCTTTACTCAGTGCTATGGTTCAGTTTTCGATACGGAGAAATAAAATCCATATACGATATTGACAGATGAAAGAAAAATAAGCCACTTAGGTGTTAATTCAAGAGATTTACAAGATTCTGAAATTCGTATTGAAGCCTAAAAAATTGCTGGTCCTGATGGCATTCCCTGTTATATATTTGAAACCTGTTTGCGAGCTTTTTTGTATATTATGTAGGTACTCTTAATATTTATTTGTCCAAAATATTTGCAGCCTGTAAATTGCCAGATGAATTTAATAAAGGTAGGTTTAATTGCGCCGCAAAAAATTTTGTATATATCTATGAGAAAAAATAAGAATTTGCAAGAAATGGTAGGGTTTTGGTAAAACCGAGCCTAAAGCCTTTGACCAGCTAAATCATGATACTTACTTACATTATTCTCAAAGTTGGATACACTTGGTTTAACTGATCATCTGTTAAAGTTTGTTGCTTCATATTTGCACGATTAAAAACAATTTGTTTATGTTCAATGTGCCAACTCTACTAGTTTTCATGGTGAATTATTTCTTGCTAATTCTGGTGAGCCGCAGGGGTCAAACGTAGACCCACTGCTTTTTTTTAAATATTCATAAATGATAAAATGATTTGCCTAATCAAATTTCAACTTTTTACTTTCTTCTAAATATTGATTTGAAACTCTTTAAACAAATTAATGGAATTGATGATTGTATAAGTACCTACAACTGCAAAATTATATTGACACCATTATTACCTGAATGGTAGAAAATACATTATATTTTTATTTGGCGAAATGAAAAATCATGACATTTATTAGATCTAGATCTGATCTAATGCATATCAGCAATATATTTATACTATATGTAGGTACCTACCTAATACCTATGTAGGTACCTCTTGGCAGAACATTGAAAACTAAAGATCTGGGCACATGCTTCAGTCAGACTTATCATTTACCAAACATATTATAAACCCTGATTTTGTTTCTTATGAACCCTTCGGCACATAATTTGACATTCAGAAATTGGAACTAGAAGAATTAGTCGAAAATTTACATTCTTACATAAGATATAAGATACTGAATTGATAGCACCTACTGTCTCAAATATGTTCCTGATCATCGAGAACGACCCAAACAAATACCCCAACAAATTTCTCGTCAGTGGCAATACTCCGGTTAATGGTTTTTGTAAAGTTTTTAATGATTATCAAGATAAATTATCTGCGGTAATTTTTGGAACTTCTCTGACTATATCAATGTCTATATTGTGTAAAGGATTATGTAAAATACACTACCTATATAGGTACTACCAAAATGTCCCGTGGTCCCAATATTTGATCCCCATAGGACACCTGAAGCAACCTGGTAGGTAGCCTGAGATGGTAGCTACCTACCTACTTTATTGTGTTTGATGGATGACTCAAAATCAAAAGAGAACAAATAGACCCAACGTTAATGCAGCAAAGATAATACATATTATATAGAATAGATAGCCAAATCGGTCTAAAAATGTATGGCTCATAATTTACTGTGAGCTTAACTTAGAAATGATATTTAGGTAAGTGACTTAGTTTTGACGATAGCGTTAACGTAGTGAGAGGGTTTTTCCAGGTTCCAGTTTGACTTAGGCTCTCAATTTGTGGGCCAAAGTTTAACTCGAGGTGTTACTGCAATAGTAACAGTCTATAGTGTCTTTCATCTTTGGTAGGAGAGGCAAATCAAACAGATTGAGACCTGTGCGACGAGAAGATTGAGATCAACACTCAATCTTCGGGCGTTACCGTTGAATGAAGACTCTTTCACTCAACGGGGTTACCGTTGTTAGATAAATAATGTCCTTGTAAATATCGATGCTTGTTCTGAACAAAACATTCTAAATAACCTATTGCACTACCTATAGCGCGATAAATTTTATTATGCCAACTGACCTCCTTGACACCTCCGTCATAGGAGTTGGTACCGAGGTTGGTACCTAGGTACCACAATATAATTTATTTCTTTACTTTGACTTATACCTACCTACAGCTAGGTACCTGGGTGGATTAAAATAGGGGTAAATATTTGTTTTAGGTTTCTAACATTATTTGACATTTGATGGAGTAATATATTATGACGAGGACTAACACTAACGCATATAATTCTAACTTCAAGGCACTATTACTGGTAATACAAAATGTAGGTATATGTCTGCGTTCCTTGCATTCTAACAGAACTCAGCACTGCTGCGATTCATTACCACTGCAAGTGTCCATTAACTTGACAATTTAAGTAGGTACGGTTTTTTATTCTATTGACTCATATTATGGAAAAACGTTTTATTTAGGATATTATGTAGTTACCTATGTGGCTGGAGGGTATTTGGAAAACTTACCACCATTATTGTCTTAAATTTATTACGATCCACACGACCATGTTTATTTACGGCTGACTTACTATACCGCCTGATCTCTTGTTAAATTAGAAAATACCTCGGTACTGCCGTGTTGATTACGTAGAATATCTTCCAAGAAATTGAAACCTGCGCCCTTAATACTATTATACAGACTACCAAGAACCCTAACATTGATTAACCCTTAAAGAAGGGATGGCTAACTAATTAATTAGCCAGTAAGTAATATGCCCAAATCCATATAGACATTAAAAGTAAGTAGCAGTTAAAACGCCACGGTCATAAACTAATAAGTAATTCTCGTTTATTTCACATGTAACCAGTAATTTCTTTCTTTATTTTGTACGTGGGAAAGAGACGAAAAACGTATTGTTTACCTTTGGATACGAAGTTGCACATACACACACACACACACTTACACTGTAATTGAAATAAACACTCAGTCACGGTCACTAATCTGAAATACAGTCCGATTACTGCATTTTAGGGACTCTAACACGTACACGATTATTGTTACACTTTAAAGTTATATTCTCACGAACTTAGATCGCACCGAACTGCAATCTCCCCATCCTACAGATACGTGCCACTACTTTGACAGGCCACCATTTTAAGCCTCAAAAAAAGTAGAAAGCTTTCTCGGAGACTGCTGGCCTCTCTTGATGATCTTTGCAACTTCTGAAACCTTGAGCCAGCCAGAGCTTCGTGAAAGCAACAGCATTGCCCCTGAATGTCCGCAGCACACATATCTCGACTGGGCGTAACTTGCCTATATAAGAGGTCCATTTCGATGCTGGTCACTGGAAAAATCTGGAATTCTTTTCACATTATGTATTTCTAGGATTAGATAGGTTCTAGAACGGTAAGAAATAATTGTTGAAATAGACATTTTTAACGTCGCATTGATTTAAAGGTTTTCTAGAATTCAGTTTAAAATTTACTTAAATTAAAAGAAAGATGTGTTTTTAAAATCTATTTATTGATGTTAAAATTAAATGTAAAATGTAAGTACAGTTTGAACAGTGGGTACATGTTTTTTATTTTCGGTGACAGTTATATATCTATTTAACGTCATTTTTGACATTACATAATAAATTAAAAACGTAGGTACATTGGGGTAGGTACCTAAGAGTACCTATAACTGCGTTCTCCTTTATTGGGACCGTGAAAAAAATGGTAGCATTTGTTGACACGTGACATTTACAAATTAGCGGTAAGTGGTTACTTACCGATCAGGAGGTGGTAGTATAGTAAGTAAGTATAGTATAAGTATAGTAAGTATTAGTAAGTTTCGAAATATCAACAGGTTTATCTTTGTACATAGGGCATTCATAGCCCATAAGCTCCCTTGAGACTAGGACTTTGCTTCAGGGTTTCATTTCTTGAAACAGAATAAGCTAGCATTACCTTTTCTGTGATATTTTTCAATTTTTTCGTGTTACACCAGGCTGCGAATAGCTTGAAGGCTCTCTCGTATATTTCTTTGGACTTTGGACAACAATTATGTTGCAAAGCCATTAACATTTTTGGTAAATTGGTCTCTACAGCAGACGGTGTGTTTCCAGATTATATAATTTAAAAATGCCAAGGTAATTCCTCAATACAAAAAGGGAAATAGATCATATATGTTAATAACTATAGACCTGTCGTGTGTTTCAAAAATATTAGAAAGAATAATATTCAATAAAATGGTTAAATTTTGTATTAAATATGACATATTATTATGTACTGAAAACTTCTATTTTTCGAATTTTAAAATATATACTGTAACCGTCTGCTCGTATTACCACAACCCGTTCACAACCAACTCGTTAATACAGTTTTCATTTCAAAAATGCTAGAACATACCTGAGTACGAAATATTATCGCTATTGGTAAGACGCAGCAAGCGTCAATCTTGTTATCTTAAACACACACTATTTATTTTTTGTTGACGAATAACGTCTTATACATACACAGCAAATTCTGTCACATTGACATATGTACACACGTATGATATTAAATTACGTTCAATTAGAAATAATGATTTATTCTGAGTGTTTTAAAACAAACTAACATTTTAAAATATATACTGTAACCGTCCGTCCGTACACTGCACCCTTTAATACACGTTGACCGTACACGCCCGTGACATAAATGCTTTAGGCAATCGCGTGGGGTCATGTTGCTGATGTAGAAATTAATAAAATAAAATATATGCCCCAACTTTTTCCAGAAGGTCTGAACTATATTAAATTGTGTAGTGAGATTAAGTAAAAATAACTAAATAGATAATACAATACAATAATAATACAATAGATAATAGACAATACACAGAGAACCCTGGTCTTACCTTAGATACTCCCTCAGGGGACGAGCTCTCGGGCTTCTGCAGGAAATGAACACTAACTATGTTTTATATGAGGTATGGGGAATATTCGGAAATAGGTTTAAAATTAAACAGTAATTAAATTTTACAAACAAATGACAAATGCTCTTGAATTCGTAATTAAAACGTAAAACTCAAAATTTAAGATTAATAAGAATTAAGCTAGAAATGCGTAATACGCGAAACTAAAAATACAAGAGTCGCAAATACTACCCTTCGGTGAAGCCGTAAATGAAATTAATATGTTAAATACGAAATTAATAAACGCTGAGGACTTGAGGTAGGAAATTAGATTTAGCACTAGCAAAACGTGGTTGATATATTTAGATGTACACAGTACTATTATTAGGGTACGAACAAATGAATCTGTCAATCTGACTGCGGCGCCGTTTTTTTCTGACACTCTATTTTTCTTGACAACCGAGGTTTTAATAGGCATCGCCTACCGTGCGTGCACGCTGCATTTCTATGGCTCATTTCTTACAGCACACAACGTCTGGCTCTGCCCATGATACTAAGACTACAAGATATGCTAACGCGCATGCGATCCCCTATCTCTCTCCCTCTGCTGACGTCATTCCGTGAAATTTCAAATACTCCAATTTGACACATTTTTAAAATACATTATTTTAAAGTTTAAATACATTATTTTATAAGTTTAAATACGTTATTTTAATTATTTTGGTCATTTGTGATTGTGATAAACAATGGTTTACTGTGCAATGAAGGGTTGTACCAGAAACAATAATAAAAAAAGTAAAAATTCTTCCAGTACATTCGATACTTTAGTTTCCAACTGCAGCAGAGATTTGCAAATTATAGGTGCAAAAGTGCTACCAAACGCATGATTTTAATATTAAAAATGCTAGAATATGTTGCATTTTTCTAATTATGATTTTCATGTTAAAGAAAAATTATTGCAATTGCCCAAAAATAAGTGGAAGTTGAAAGATAATGCTGTACCTTCACGTCCTTGCCTTTTACTCTTTTCTTTAATTATGGATGACATAATTATATTAATAAATAATTAAGAGTATGAAATATATACGTTATAAACGAAAATCTTAGCTAAAGGCTAAAGATGCCAAATAAAACTTAGGTTATGTTTATGTCAAAACTTATCTTTCGTGCGGTTGTGTGTACATGCTAAATTGATGCCTGCTCTAAATAATAAAAAACTGCACTATGTATGAATTATAATTATTGTACAAATTTAATCAGCAATATAAATTTAACACTAAAAAATCCAAAAACCAAACAAACAACATCCGACATCTGCAAAATCAGAACAGCAACACGAACACGACTCGGGAAGAAAATAAAAAATAACCGAAGCTAAATTGGCGCGTATGTTTAAAGGAAATGTGAATATTATTAGTTATTTTGTGACGGTTTTGATAATTAATTATATAAAATAAACTAATGTATATTTATATCTATATTTTAGTGATTTTTATATATAAGGTATTTACCCGTTCACTTGCTTTAACTGTAAAGACCCTGTGCAGTTATAGAAAAGTAAAGGTCTAATGCCGTAATTACTAATTAATGTACAGGTTCTTTACAAACAATCCTTCTACTAAGTGCCATTCCAGTTCATGCCGTAGTAGACCTTTAACGGCAAAGTACCAGTTCCCAGCTCTCCGACACCAGCTATTTGCCAGTGTTCGGGGACAGGCCGTTTAATGAGCGGGAATATCATGTTGGTTGGGTTATCTTGTTCTTTTTTGTACCTACCTATACAGGGCATTTAATAACTTGGGAGATTATTTTTAATTCATGAGAATATATTATGCTAAAAGTAAGTGCTTTAATAACCAAGAAAAATTAAAATATAAAATGTTTCTCAAGTTCGTAAACACCCTGTATACTTAAACAATTTCCAAAATAGTTATAACAGTCGAATCATAACGAAACTTTATAATAAAACCGTGTTAAAAGCTTTCGTCTCCATATATCGCCATACATTTTTGTCACGGGGTGACGTCATGCGCAAGTTTGTTCGAAACGCGTTTCCCAAGTGATCATATCTTGTACTCTTAGTATCATGGGCTCTGCCTACTGATCCTCTCTCACTTCTAAGCGGTCTAAGATCAGAAAAATTACTTATATCTAACAGTGTCCCGGGCTCTGTTTTTGGGCCTCTTCTTTTTATACCATTTGTAAGTGGTTTGCCAAATGCTGTGAATGATGGTTCATTACTCATGATCGCAGATGAAAATTCTCTTTTAAATTCAAATAATCACATGCATACTTTAATTCAGGAATCAGGATTCAAATTAAATTTGTGTTTTAAAGTTATAAATTGTTGAATGATAAATAATTGCTAAATGAAACTAAAATGGTTTTTATTAATTTTACTTCCAGAATTTTGAAACACATCTAGAATAAATGTCTCATCTACAAAATTCTTGGGAATTTAATATATTGATAACGTACTAAATTGGGGAAAACATATTAGTGAACTATGTAAAAAATTATCGTTGTATATTCGCGCTGTACAGATTAAGAAATATTACAAATAGAAGAATCTTGCTGTCTTATTATTATGCACATTTTTTTGCAAGGATTCACTAAAGTCTAGTTTTTTGGGATCCATCTCACGACACCGAGAGAGTATTTAAATTGCAAAAATATGCCATTAGGAATATAGTAGGGGTTACAGCGGCGGCTGATGCCAATTTTGTTTGGTGGGGCGTTTGGAGTTATTAGATACCATTTCGTTGTGCTTGCGGATAGTTGGTGCACTACTTAAACTAGAGGCGATATTAGTTGTTACTCGACACAACTAATATCGCCTCTAGTTTACATCGCCTGAAAGCTTTCAATAATATTGATATGCATGGCCTATTTTTCGTGTTTTTTTACCTTTTCGCCGAGATGCTTCAAATCACACGTAGGTACCCCTACTCTCGTTCACTTACCATATCCACCGAACAGTAAACAAACCAAACAAAAAACGCATTTATCTCTTCGCATCCGCACGATCACAACGTCTTTTTATAAAAGCTTGCGACAAACTTTCGCTTGAATCCTCCTCGATTCTTATAACCGGCGTTGCACTTGACTTAAATTCAATATGGGGACAGGGCGTTCGTGTTTTTTTTAAATGTATTCCTTCTCCGTTAAATTCAGAGAACTAAAGTATAAATTCATGAGATCACACACCCTTATTTTTAATATTACAAAACAAAAGAATCGGCGAGCGTACGTCAACCGGACTGGCAAAGTACGACTGCGGGCGAGGCGCAAGGGCTCATGTCAAACTAGCCCGCAATCCCGTTTAAGACGCGTGATAGAAGCGTGCCGTTCCCAGCTCTCCGACACCAGCTATTTGCCAGTGTTCGGGGACAGGCCGTTTAATGAGCGGGAATATCATGTTGGTTGGATTGTCTTGTTCTTTTTTGTACCTACCTATACAGGGCATTTAATAACTTGGGAGATTATTTTTAATTCATGATAATATATTATGCTAAAAGTAAGTGCTTTAATAACCAAGAAAAATTAAAATATAAAATGTTTCTCAAGTTCGTAAACACCCTGTATACTTAAACAATTTCCAAAATAGTTATAACAGTCGAATCATAACGAAACTTTATAATAAAACCGTGTTAAAAGCTTTCGTCTCCATATATCGCCATACATTTTTGTCACGGGGTGACGTCATGCGCAAGTTTCTTCGAAACGCGTTTCCCAAGTGATCATATCTTGTACTCTTAGTATCATGGGCTCTGCCTACTGATCCTCTCTCACTTCTAAGCGGTCTAAGATCAGAAAAATTACTTATATCTAACAGTGTCCCGGGCTCTGTTTTTGGGCCTCTTCTTTTTATACTATTTGTAAGTGGTTTGCCAAATGCTGTGAATGATGGTTCATTACTCATGATCGCAGATGAAAATTCTCTTTTAAATTCAAATAATCACATGCATACTCTAATTCAGGAATCAGGATTCAAATTAAATTTGTGTTTTAAAGTTATAAATTGTTGAATGATAAATAATTGCTAAATGAAACTAAAATGGTTTTTATTAATTTTACTTCCAGAATTTTGAAACACATCTAGAATAAATGTCTCATCTACAAAATTCTTGGGAATTTAATATATTGATAACGTACTAAATTGGGGAAAACATATTAGTAAACTATGTAAAAAATTATCGTTGTATATTCGCGCTGTACAGATTAAGAAATATTACAAATAGAAGAATCTTGCTGTCTTATTATTATGCACATTTTTTTGCAAGGATTCACTAAAGTCTAGTTTTTTGGGATCCATCTCACGACACCGAGAGAGAATTTAAATTGCAAAAATATGCCATTAGGAATATAGTAGGGGTTACAGCGGCGGCTGATGCCAATTTTGTTTGGTGGGGCGTTTGGAGTTATTAGATACCATTTCGTTGTGCGTTGTGCGGATAGTTGGTGCATACGCACTACTTAAACTAGAGGCGATGTTAGTTGTTACTCGACACAACTAATATCGCCTCTAGTTTACATCGCCTGAAAGCTTTCAATAATATTGATATGCATGGCCTATTTTTCGTGTTTTTTTACCTTTTCGCCGAGATGCTTCAAATCACACGTAGGTACCCCTACTCTCGTTCACTTACCATATCCACCGAACAGTAAACAAACCAAACAAAAAACGCATTATTTATCTCTTCGCATCCGCACGATCACAACGTCTTTTTATAAAAGCTTGCGACAAACTTTCGCTTGAATCCTCCTCGATTCTTATAACCGGCGTTGCACTTGACTTAAATTCAATATGGGGACAGGGCGTTCGTGTTTTTTTAAATGTATTCCTTCTCCGTTAAATTCAGAGAACTAAAGTATAAATTCATGAGATCACACACCCTTATTTTTAATATTACAAAACAAAAGAACCGGCGAGCGTACGTCAACCGGACTGGCAAAGTACGACTGCGGGCGAGGCGCAAGGGCTCATGTCAAACTAGCCCGCAATCCCGTTTAAGACGCGTGATAGGAGCGTGCCGTTCCCATGACAACCGACTATTTGCTACGAAACGCTTGAGGCTTGGCCGGGCGGTCGGTGAACGCCCGCCAGCGTGCCACCGTTCATCGTTCAGCCTCAACACCCGGTCGGCAGGTTTACATTTGACTCCATAGCCGGTGCGTGGGGGCGCTGAACGCAAACGTAAATATTGTAAATAAGATAGTAAATATAGGTATATTAGATGTTAATATAAATAAATGTTTTTTTAAATTGAATTGAATTTGAAGAAAAAAGTATGAATATGAAACAATAATAAATTACATACATTGTCATTTGCCAATGGAGGGCGTCGCCCCACAGCCCTCCCACCAGCCGCCGCTATTCCCGACAACCCCAAAGACAAATAAATATTATAGATTTAAAATGACAAGTATTTTCGAATTTATTGAATCATATGAATTAGAATTACCATAAAATAGGGTCATGGGAATATTGTGCCTGGTGGACCACTCATCCACATTCCAGCACACACAAACAGTATATCCCCAGCCTAAATATGTCAAGGTTTTTCAATTAACCAATACCTTTCGGCAATCATGTTCATTTAAACGAACATCATTTTCGTATACCCTTAATATAATCTTAACGAAATTTATCTTTTTTTGATTCACCGCGGTCGTTAGAACGAATATGTGTCCTCAGCGTATCCCAAGTAACGGCAAAGGAATTTGCTGGCGCTGCAGCGCACCGTCCGACATCGGCCATGTGCTTTCGTAAACAATCAGCTGATGCTTTATAGTTTATACCGCTCAATTGTTTTTGTGTTTTCTTGCAAATTAGGGTGAGCACTTTTTATTTATTTTTTAGTATGTAACTTTTTAGCGATTGTGTATGATGTAGATGATACCTTTATTTTGTTTTTTTTCTACCATTATTTTTGCTAAAAACTACATGTTCGTTCAAACGAACACGGTGACTGAGAGGTTTTGAATTTTATTTACAATTACAGAATAGTCGAGTAAAATAAGTGAGAACCATGACGTCCGAAAGGCCTCTTGCAGGGGAAGAACTTTTAAAAATAATTGATCAATTATCGGATATTGCGGCCCTAAATGATGATGACGAGGAAAATGACTAGAGGTAGGTAAACCAACAAACGCAATTTGAAATTTTTAGAAAGTTGATATATTTGCTGGACCTACTCAAGAATTAAGAGTTCGATGTAGGTAAATCAGAATCCGGATGCAGACATCAATGAAGAAAATTATGATGAGGCTGTTGCAGAGCCCACAGAAAGTGGCAGTGAACAGGCGGAGACAAACAACGCAGGACTGAATGCAGAACAATCTGTAAATTTTCGAAACTCTAAGCCATCCACACATGAAGCAGTGTGTTGGAAATGATCTTACGTATAGCATGGGCATAGATAGGGAAGACATCGACTGGAGGGCTAGGCTAATGTTACCTATATAACACCGCCCTTACTTTGGAACTGATTTCTTGGATTCCATGCTAAATAAATGTGTGTTTTTCTAAGCTAAGGTTTTTTAATTTCATGTTCCGGTTTATGTCCCATGATCACCGTGTTCGTTAAAACGAACATATTTTTTTTATCCAACGACCAACGTGCATACCCATATCAATGACTTGTTTTTCACCGCTGCATTAATCACGGCACATACACGTTTTCGTTCTCTATTTACTGGCACGCCCAGCGTCCAGTTACCAATTATTACGGAATAGTAACATTAAATTTGTCATTATATATTCTGGTGTCTTACTGGACTTTAATGTTTACAAGTCCAAACATGTGTTCGACATGACATGGATCTGACACATTGACCTAAGGATGGTCACTTAACGGATCGGCAAATATTCCACATTCCATCCATCAGTAAAAAACGCATGAGCGGATGTGCAGGTAAACAATAATGAAAAGTTGACGTAGGTTATTTTGGCATCCTGCTGAGGCTCTCTACAAATGCTAATCAATTCAATTGAAAACGACACATGCGGCGGAAACTGAATAATGTGGGGCAGGGTTATCTTTGGCACAGATTTTGGCATCTAAAATAATCTTAAATGCTAAATTTAGAGTAAGTAAACCTGAAAAAGCGGGGATAGGAAATGAATAGATATATGTATGCAGATATCTAGAAGAATAAGTAACTTACTTTATAATAAACTTAGTTCGATATAGGAGAATAATATAGACGGGACGGAAGAATAAACAATAGTTTGCAAAGCACTTTGAAATTACCTATCGTTGAAAATGTATGAGAAGCGTGTGCTTCTTACACTCCTAGAATTTTATATTTAAGTGATAGATATTTTATAAATTCCATCAAATATAATTTTTTGATAAACTTTTAGGGATTGTTAAAATTTGAATTTTGAAGCTTTTTCTTTTGTGTTGCATGTTGTAACATATAAATGAACTACATACACAACGTGATTGATAAAATACAATTTTTAAATATTATTTTAACACTTCTTTTAGATAAATATTTTCCTCTTAAAACAATTAATTAATAGGTAATATTCTCCTTGGTTTAGTACAATTATCAAAAAAATAATATCCAATAGAAACCTCTTAAATATAATAAATATAAATGTGATAAATCTGACAATAATTGGAAATATTATGAACACTACGACCAACGTGGTAAAAATGAAGAGAAATGAACTATGAACAAACATTTATAATTAAAGAAAATGGACTCAATATATATTCAAAAAAATCCTAATTCATGTACCTAACAACAAAAAGATACTTTAAATTAATTTAAAGTTTATTTCCTTCTTTTTAGAGCTTTTTAATAAAAGTTTGTTTTTAAAAATGTTTTTTTATTATTAATTTATTTTTCATTTTTTAGTTATCGCTGGACATGTTTCTAAGTCTGTTCATTTAATTTAATGCGTCATTGTTGCATGGTCGTTTACCTGTTAATTTAGTACAGTCTAGTTCTTCAATAAGGAGACCTAGATTTGACTGTACTTAACTCTACTTATTTCAGCTTGAAGCTTACTTGTGCCTAACAAAACACAGTTTCGAGTTTGATTTTAAAGCTTTCCTTCTCCTAGACTCCTAGGTTGCAAACCAATGCTATTGATGCCCATCTCGCCAAATTAAACAAGTCGTAGTATGAAGCCATAAAGGCGCTTTCATTCAACAAGTTGTTATGTTTTGATATAATACTAATAACTAATCAATTTTAACACAAAACCCTATTATTACTTCTATTTCAAGAATTATTGTTTACCCCACTTTACCACAAAACGTTCGATGGTATTAGGCAATTTAGAATGCCAATGATGCCGATGTGACACGGCCGAGGAACGTGTAAAATGGATCCGTAATATTTGAATGGGATATGTTCTTCTTCTGCATCACATTCACCATCCAAATGTTTCATGATATGACGAAAGGTATATAGTGCGATTAATATTTTTTATACTACATGATAATGTCATAATGTAATGGGCGTTGTATATAAAATCATTTGTTTTTACTTAAATTCCTGGAAATCGGTTATACTTGAAACGCTGTTAAAAATTTAGTAGCACGTGTGAAGAGATCGTTATAATGATATAATCGTTTTTTGCTCGGGTTTTTATGTCTCATATTTCGATGTTACAAACTATTTACAAACATAGTTATATACTCGAGTTAATACATAGCAAGTTAAATCAAAGCTTGTAAAAATATCCCTTTTGGGGGTACATTTTCACCCTCCAACACTTTAGCACAACTCCGCCGAAGGGGAAAACCTGGGATAGTCATATTAGGCAACAAATTAAGCCATTAAAATAAGAAAACCGTAAGATTGAATTAGAATAAGATTGAATTAATGCAGAATTGCAGGATTGAAGTGATGCAGAAGTTTCCCATTTCCCATTCAAATATTACGGATCCATTTTACACATTCCTGGGCCGCGTCACATCGGCAGCATTGGCATTCATTGGATGCCTAAATTGCCTAATACCATCAAACGTTTTATGGTAAAGTTGAGTCAACAATAATTCTTGAAATACTTACATAATAATAAAGTAATACAGTTATTCTTTAATTTAGTGTATTATTTTGATGGGTTTTGTGTTAAAATCGATTAGTTATTAATATTCTATCAAAACATAACAACTTGGTGAATGAAAGCGCCTTTATAGTGACGATTTTAGCCTGCTGTAAGTTATACTGAAAAGTTATACTGCCCCGATCTCTCATTACGGCAATTGTGGGTATCCTTTGAATTTTTTTATATCTCATATTGGTCTAATAAATTTATTGTATTCTAAGTAAGAATGATTAACGTAATTATTTGTTAATTTTTAGTGGAGTGTTTTAGAATAGATTTTTGACGTCGGTTTTGTTTTGTTTTGTGAATATTGCGTTTTGTATGTAACTTGTTTATCATTACGAATATGGATAGGCCTAATAAACGCACTGCCTATATGAGGCAGTGCGTTTAGTACGTTTATTTATTTATATTTAGCACAATTTTTATTCTCTAATTTGAAACCATTGTGAAGCTTACAGATGCGGAAAAGACACGCATCGTATATTATTTAATGCATCTTTAAGTGCTATTGGCAACATTTCCCAGGTTAGCAAAAGTTGCAAGGTGAGGATTTAGCAATTTTATTCAAGATAAAGAAATGATAAATTGGTGAAGAAGAACCCCCTTTGATATAGCTGCAACGGCCTGTCGTGGTATGCAGTTTACTGCTTCCTTGGGGACATGTAGACAGCTTTGTGGGCAGTTTTAGCATGCAGTTGTGAAAAAGTCTTCGATATCTGACACCGCAACAAAGAAGCAATGATGCTCTTTGCCAACAATTATGTTGATAGAGATGATGATTTCTGGTCTAATGTCATTTTCTCCGAGGAAAAATGTTCAAATATCAAGCCAGTTAATAGTAGCTATCAAGATAGTTAATAGTAGATTGATCAAGCATTCCTATCAGAAATTTTCGCCCGCAAAACAGGGAAGACTGTTGTTGGCCGTTGAGAACGCTGGGGAAAATGTACATTCAGATTACTGTCGCAAGACTATGGCAAGACTGCTGAAAGCAGTAATTGCTAGCAATGAAGCACCTGTTAAATATTGATTTTAAAATAAAGTGTTAATTAATTTAATTTGTTTATCTATTTTATATTATTTTATCTATGTTTTAAAAATATTAATTATACACTGTTTAGCACACACTGGATTTTTTGCAAAAAATTCGAAAACATCATTACCTATACCTACATAAAATCCAACAAATGATTTTAGTATTGACAAGCAAGTAATTTCTGTATCACTTCCTCTTTAAATGCTTTTGAATTCTATTATATATGTAATTTAATATTTTCTATCATATAGGTGGGAAAAGTAGCTGTTTTAATACATTCTATAAAATTGTATAGTTTAACATCTTCTAGATAAATGTATGCCTAATGCTTCAAGAATAAACTACCAATTAAATAAATCGTACACTATTCTGAAGAGCCTCAATAAAGGCCAAAGAACTTCAAAAAAAGTACAAATTCAACAAATGATTCGTTTCCGTATATATGTCTAGATATATGGATAGATTGCGTGTCATTGTCATTGAACTCCACTTAAACGGCTGGACTGATTTTTATGATTATTAAGTTGTTTCAAGTATGGTTTTCAGCTTCACAATTCGGTAGAAAATATTTTTTAAATTAATTTAAATATCTATAAATTAGGATTGTGACCGGTGCATTCGCCATTTTTATGATATATCTGGTGAGTTCCACGGTATATCTTCGGAACCCGAACCCTTCCAATACCAATAAAACTGCAATGGGACCCACTTGAAAATACCGCCATTCCAATAAGAAAACTTTTAAAATTGATTTATTAACGACGGAGTTCTAAGGTAACAAATATACAAAAAGTCGCGTAACAGAATCGTTAATTTTCAAATACTCGCCACGGTACAATAATGCAAAAATATATTGCTCACTACACCTACCTACTTATATGTATATTACTTACACATTAATTTAGAATAGCACTGCGTATTTTTGATAAAAATAATGGAGGTCCAAGAACTTTGGCGATATGTGTAATAATGTATAATGCAATAATCAATATTAAAATTTTCAAGAAATTCTAATAAAGCGAATAAATTTATGGGATAATAATTGCGGAAATTTAAATAATGCAATTACGGTCTCAGGTAATGTAAACACCATTTAATTAATCTACATGAAATATCATTAGATCTACTTAGCTAAGCGGTTTCTCATTATTGTTTATTTTTGCTAATTAAATTGACGACAATTTAGTAATACACGGACGCATCACGGAAATTCTTTGATTGAAGGATTCAGACCTTCAGTCAACAATTGTAGGTATATAATTCACACCATTATTTTCAATGCTACTACACTAGTGAGTTATTTAGGTTGCTGGTTCCTACACAAATAAGGAAACATGCAAATAACGGCATTCGACCTTTTCAATCAATTGTTTACGGGTTCTGCACGAAGAAAGGTATTTTGCGGTTGTTGACTGACTGGATACAACGGTTTACTACTTAAAAATAAGCGGTTTAAAGGTAAATAAGAGCTAATAAGATGTAGGTATCTCTGGCCGATGGGAAACTGTCACGTAGCCGCAGATGCTGAGTAAATTGCCAGCTGGTGAGATAATGGTTTCTGCTGGGTTCTTGCTTGAGTTGACTGACACCTTTAAAACGTTATTAATGTATCTTCAAATATTTGAAAATATTTACCAAATAACGTTTTTTAATCTACAAATGAAATATTTTTATAATAAATTCCTATTATATCCTTTCGAATTTCTTATATTCTCTTACCTACCATATCCATAGAAAATGTTATCAGGATGATGCCAGTGAAAAAAGTTATGTTGTGTTTTGCGATAGTTCTTAAAAATATAAATCTGCTGTTACTTTCAACTGGTCAATTTATTTAGAGAGAGGTTTAACCGATTTATTTATTTATCTATTTATTTATTTAATTACATCATTCAACAAGTCATCAGATCCAATAAGAGAATGGGAACGCAACAATATTATCAAAATTACAAACACACTAGATTAAATAAATTCAAATAAATACAATAGAATAACATAATAGAAAAAATACACCGATAATTAAAAATAAATAGTAATAAAACAGATCATCAGAAAACAAAAATTCTCTGGTGCCTATGGCATCTGAAAACCATCCTCACCATGTCCACCATAATTAGGTATTAAACTCATAAAACGTTTGCTATGTGGTTTAAATTTTGAAATGAGAAGAGATGAGCTGCGTTTTTGCTAGGTAGATATTCCAAATTACTCGTATATTACATGGATTTGAAACCTAGTACATAATAATAATACACAATGCCTTCTTCAACCACGTGAAGTTTGGACATGAATGCATGGATGCCTTGAACACAGGGTGTTTCAGAATATGTTTACAAGTTTTAACTCCGTTATACAAAATCATGAACATTAAACATTTAATCAAAGGAGCTTATGAAGTTTAGTGCGCAAGTTTAGAAGTTTAAAGTGCACAAAATATACATCATAAATCATTACCAAAATATCTTCCTCAGGAGTGATAGAAGCTTATATGATCCCATTCATTGGTGCACACGACAATCAGATTTCATAGAGAGATCTAAATAACAATATCCTATTACACATAGCAACGAGGTCATTTCATAGAAAAAAAGCTCATTTAATAAATTAATGATAAAATATATTACGTGATAAGATAAGTTAAAATGACAACTCAAGGAGAATCAATGTTCTCAAAATGTAGTTGACTAAGAACGCAGTATTTTTATGTATTATAAAAAGTAATAGTTCAAATGTCATAGTGACGTTACTTTCAACCTGTATTATCGTAACGTTCCCATTGGTAACTATTGGAGTTGCGTTAGTTACGACCTGTTACCAATGGGAATAGTTACGACCGGTTACCACCTGTCAAAACAGGTGAGCCACCTTCGAATGAAAAATAACCTCAAATATTTATATTTGTTTACAGCATAATTTTATAACTGCGCTTGGCCGGGTAGTATTTGAATACTTAAATAAATATAAATTTATTAAGTAGTACCTATTTAAACCCATGTTGTTGGGTGGGAGCATGAAGTATACGTACAGTAGGTATATTAGTATTTAAATCCCTACAATCCTTATATATAGTCAATATTGTTTCAAAAAATATTTATTGTTAATAATAATCAAAGAGCAAAGAGTGCGAAAAATTAGGAACGGTGCAGTTTTTTAAATTTTTGGACATTTTTTTTTAAAAATAAGTGGCACATTTAAATGCCAAAGTTGTAGAGAACTCAATTTCCAGCAGATTTCGTACAATCGTACAAACAATATTTTCGCATGACGCGACGCGATGTGCAGATCACGACCCGGAGCCGTTTAGCGCGCTCCGGGTCGCTATGCCTCACAGGCACGGTGGAACAGACACATTTCCACACCACCGCAGAGTTTGAGTGGTCGGCGCGTTTTGTTTGCCGTGGTTTCCCCAGTAGGCCTAATCCACGGCTATTTTAAATAAAATGGATTGGCTATTTGCAACGACTTTATTATAATCTAAATCTTTTTGTTGGACGTTCAACTTTGTTTTATCCAAATATTGTGTTTAGAAGTTTGGCATTCAGCGTCGGTTTCGTTGTCGGTGAAACCCTTCTCTGGACCCACAGAGGAATTGTCTACGTTGTTATTGTCGTTGTCATCGACTTAAATGCACTCTGATGTATGATAATTCTTTTGTAAGTAAATATCTACGCGTTGAAAAATTCCGATAAAAAATATTACAGGGGCTGGGCTTTTTACCCCCTTGTAACAATGTCTAAGGATTACAAAAACTGTCATTTCATTAGAACAAATGTTAATACGAAAAAATGTCTGAATAGAAACAAAATATTTTTAATATAGACATAAAATGAACTTAAGATATCGCTTTCTATAAGTCTCGTTTCAGTATGTTTAAATATTACCTACATCAATGAAATTTAGAAATTTGGAGATAAAAAAGATACAGATAAATACAAAAGATAAAGATACAAAAGATAAAAAGATAACAAATCGAAAACATAGTGGTTCGCTTGTGAATATATAATATTTTACAGATTGACCAAAATTTCATATTCCTGGCTTTAGAATTACCCATTATTGAAAGAAATGATATTCCATGACGAAAAGAAATGTTGGTACGCCAAAGAGAAGCAAACAATTTGTTTGTAATCCAATAGCTTTTTAGATAAATATGCACATATACAGATTACGAAACCTCTACTCATTCATGGAATGTTGATCACCTGGGAGTGCTACTTAGCACTGTAGGTACACGCTATATCATATGCACATACATACTTATTATCTCTGTCTAACAACCGTAAATGGAATAGCATGAAAGAAACACAAGGTATTTTCAAGGCGATATAACCTAAACGTAGGTACGTTTTTAAATTAGTTAGCCTAAAGGAAGGAAAGCCAGCCATAAATACAAGCTGTAGGTACGTGATATTTTTCCAAAACTTTTTCTTAGACCTAGTATGGTTCGCCTCCTTTAAAGAAAACAAAAACAATAAGCTAATAAATAATGGTTATTCGATATTGTAATAATTGACCAATGCTTTCATATAGGTACCGACATTAGTTAAGTAGGTATACGGTACAAATACATGCTTGTACCTAATCAATGTCAATACATACATAACTTAACTAGGCATGATTATTTATAAAAATAAATGTACAGCAATTGTCGGATATATATATATATATATATATATATATATATATATATATATATATATATATATATATATATATATATATATATATATATTGTGAATAGAAATCTTGGGTTTGTAGCAGTTCATTGCATAGAGAAATAAGCAAATAGATGAAAAATCGGAGGAAGACACACTTACCAGTTGTATATCTGGACTTAGGTATATACGGAAACGAATCACTTACCTATAAGCTGTACAAGTTCTTTCACCTTCATTGAGGATCAAGTGATGTACGATTTGTTTTATTGATCATTTATACTTGAATTTAAAATATTAATATTTCGCGATATTCACGAAACATATTATAGCAATGGGACATGATTATGATCCAGAGAATAATTTTAATTTTACATTTCTGTGACCAGAATATATTCCTTAATAACTTAAAATATTATAAATTTCTAGAGCCACTTTATTAAATGATAAAATGGCATTAAAGCCTCAACAAAATTTCATCCAAAAAAATCCATACTCGCTAATTAGTCTAAGTTAATTATTACTAAGTTAATTATTATAATCTAAGCTAATTACTAATTAGTTATCGTTTTATTCCAGTCCGAATAAACAACAACACTTACTGTTCATTTACATGCAATAAAATTATGCATACAGTAATGCATCATAGTTGTGTACCAGAACTTCATACATATTATTTATCATCTAAATAAAACGTAACAATATAATTTCATGTCAGTACTGTGGTCGTATCTCAACAAGTAAGTATAGTGGATTCAAAACAAAAACCGATATACGTCATGAACTGTAAAACATGTGACCAGCGAACATTATTGTCTGCTATTCTGTCAGACTGTAGTGTGCTAAAGAAATTTAATTTGGATTTTGAGGTTATGGTTATTGGTATCAGGTGTCAAGCGGTGAAACTGTGGCAACCACACAAATTTTAGGACGATGTTACCAACTGTACTATTGTGTACTGTACTATAACTGTACTGTACTTATTGTGTCTTGGTGATGTCAGGACTTTATGCATTGGCATCGACTGTCTTCTTACGTCATTGCTGACGTGCATCGGTTTTTGTTTTGAATCCACTATATGCGAATCTTTGTTTTATGAAAATGTAAACATTAAAATGTAAGAATAACCACAAAACAAACAACCTTACATCAGCTTCTAGGTCCATGGGATTTATAAGAATGCTTAATTGCTTAGGTATGTAACGTTTTTCATTCATTATTTTCCGGGGCCTCTTGACTGCGAAACTAGAACGTAATCAATGCGCTACTCGTGGATTGAGTTTTTATTGATTTCTGAATGCTATAAAGGTATTAAAAATACTGAGACACTTTCCCTGCTATGGCTGGTATTCCCACCGATATACATTTTCAGTTCCTCCTATGAAAGTTGGTGATTTTAGTTTTACCCGGTTCGAGTACAAATTCAATGTATATCTTAGAGACAAGGTGGCGACAGTGAGTTTCCTTACTGATTGTTAGGTTGACTGGCCTTCAGTTGAAATCGATGCCAGCTGTATAAATTAAGTTGGCTGCATCTTTTGCTACGCAACTTCCCAATTATGAAAGCTCTGTAATGGAAATAGATAAAATAAGTGATAATTATGTTGAAGGATAATTCGTGACTTAGTTATAGGTGAAGTGTTATATTAAAATATAATATGAATATATGAAATGCTAGAATACCTAGGTATTTGGCAAACGGAATGAACTCCACAGCAGAAGGTGGTGCTGATTTACAAAACTTTCGCTCTTACTATACCTACTATCTATAAGCTATAATATAAAAATTTCTTTTGCTGGTTTTAAAGTGTTGAAAGCCAGATATCAGGTATAAAATCTAATATTACTTAAGAGATATTATTTAAAAGAGGTGATACCCATCGTTGACCAAGAAAAATGACTTTCTTTTCATGATTATTTAGTAAAAATATGCGTCCGTTCTTCTGGCAATCATAAGCGCACCTTTCAAAGCAATTATACAAAACCGCTCATGAACAATCTCTCACCAAGCCCAGCTAGGTGTAACGTGTAACAACAACAAACAGCACACGGGCCCGGTACGGCAGATGTTAAGGGGCCCCCGCCAATCATTACTTACAATTCAAAGTATTCTCGTGCCGATATCCCAGACTTAGCCGTAAGTTATTATCGTGCTGAGGTTGTGGCTTGTGGCCAGTATACCATTGAAATTCAAAGACTGAAGACTAGGGTTCTGCCGGGTACTCTTCGGCACCGCGATCCCACAGCGTTCGCCTTCGGAATTAATGTAATTTCAAAACAGTCACGCTTGTCTATTGACACACATTATCGTAATTTTATTCTTTTATTGTCGCTCTGGTTCTTCGGGTAAGTGCGGAGTGTACCTTTTTGGGATGGTGTCTTGCGTTCAGTTATGATACTAAGTGTTACTTGTGAATTGGTGTGCTCTTTTAAATACATTACTAGATTGGATATACTCTAAAATATTAGTTACTAATGTAAGTCTAATTTTTTTTCCGTAAAAGTCAAACTTTTGATAAGAACATATACCTAATAATAATCCTTTATTCCCCAACATGCTTAAACTCAATTATAGAGCATTGAAATATACAGAAAATAACAGCCTACAAGATAAATAAAACACAGCTAGTGAGCCAAAAAGGTTTATGCAAAGCGAATAGG